>JACXGI010002654.1:0-44860 GCA_016801175.1 Esox masquinongy
AATTTTCTGAGATACTGAATTTGGGGTTTTCATTAGTTGTCAGTTATAATCATCAAAATTAAAAGGAATAAACACTTGAAATATATCAGTCTGTGTGGAATGAATGTATACATTATACAAGTTTCACTTTTTGAATGGAATTACTGAAATAAATCAACTTTTTGATGATATTCTAATTATATGACCAGCACCTGTACTGATAGAATCTTTTTTTTATAATTTAAAAATGATATAATTTGATATCAATACATAGAAAAAAGAGTCATTCTGGATCATGTATGCTGATAAATATTAAAAATGCCCCGTTTTCAAGCATTTCTTTGCTTGATGAAATCAAGACTGATATTTTCAGTGCTAAAACAGAAGAGTGTTTGCTGTTCTCAGCTTTCCTTATCTTGACTCATCTTGACACTATAAGATAAAGGTGCATTCATGTTTTTTCAGTTTGTTTTAAAGTTACTATGTATTGATTGAATACATTTTTCTGGATTTTAACTTTTCAGGTAATGTATGTCAATCTCATAAACAGATCATAAAGGTTTATCAAACTGATAATTTGATTTAAAGAATATAATCTGACAACAAATGAGCAGGTTTAATATTTTAAGACTGCCAGGTAATAATACTAATCCAGTCCAACAATGTGCTTCATATAAGCTACTTTTAACATTCAAAACACTTTTCTAAGGTTTAAGTTTATTTGGAAGAGATGAATATACAGACCTATGCAGACCTAGGGACCTGAGATTAAAAAAAAAATACCTAACAGGTTTAGCCCGCCCAAATTTCATGAGTTTCTCTGGCCACATCCATTGTATTCAAATTCAATGGAACTGCTTGTAGTAGAAATCTTTGGAAACTCTGAATTTCAGGAAAAACAATTGGATACCTTAACAGTATCATTTTATTTTGAGTTTAGCAGGCTGGAAAAGATTAGGAATGCAGAATTCCTTTGCCCACTTGTTTTGTATGCAAATTTCAATGATGCTGCTTGTAGAACATTTTAGGATCTCTAAATTTCAGTAAAAACTGTTGGTTATCTTAACAGTGTAGCTTTACTTTGAGTTTAGCAGGTTGGAATACTTAAGGAACTCTGAAGCTTTCAAGAGAAACTGTTGTTTAGCGGTTTAGCTTTTTTGGTAACGGTGTCTTTTACATGAATCTAAAAGTCAATCATTTGGATCAGTAAAGATGACTTCTTGACATTGTCAGAACATAGACAGCTATTTGATTAATAACTATATGTTTTAAAGGTAATTAAAAAAGTTCATTGTTGAGAATTAATTAGGCAAATTAGTTATTGTGAGATAAATAAAGGCCATGAAATTAGTTTCAAAATAGGCTTATAGACTATTGTTTTATGAGCTTTTATAGAAAATATATATCAATCCAAAGACAACTTTGATGTCAAAAAAGCCTTAAAATAGAAAATAAAGCTGGATGTGATACTAAACTATCCCACTCTGAAAGACACAAATCGGTATTACATTAAAACATAAAGCATCGGTTACCAATACCCTGTTAAAGTTCAAAATATTGTTTTAGATTAATTTTAAACCCTCCCTTAGCATGGAAGATTTTATTATCAGGCCTAACAGTGGTCTACTAGATGTTTTAAAAAAAGTTAATTGCTGTTAATAAAACCACTTCTCATAAAAAACTCTTGAAACATTGGCAGAAAAAAAGTCAAAATATTGCCAGAAATTCGTTATTCAAACATTATTAACTCGGAAATTGCTAAATATTTAATAAAAAATAACTCATTGGTATTAACATCAGTTCGATTTCCATTTCAGGGTAAATTTGGGAATGTAAATACACATTTTGTCAGGGTTCCTGGGCGCGGCTGTGGGTGGCATGACAGGGGTGCTCAATTGGCGCTGTATGACGGTCACACTGACCGAGAGAGTTTGCACGCTGCTTATGATCTCTTGGAGCGCTGTCTTATGTTGACCCAAAACAGCCCCCTGGGAGGAAACTGCCTGGCGCACTGCATCCAGATCCGCTGGATCCATGATGGCCGGATCAGACTGTCAGGGTTCCTGTGCGGACCCAAAAGCAGACGGGACACAGTGAGACGGTTAGGAGTGTTTATTGGACAAAACAGGGAACCGGGAGGGAGGTGCTGGAGGGTGGGTGGAAAGGCTAAGGTCGACGCGTGATCCAAGTGTAGGTGGAGAGTGGCTTCGAGGTCCAGGGCGGCAAACGGGTGCGTGTAGTTGATGGGTATGTCTAGGCAGGGAACAAAAAGCAGGATTACGGACAGGTAAACAGAAGCACGGCAGACAGACAAAACAAGATTGATTCGATAGGGACAAGCGAAGGTCAGCTGGCGTGTAAAGTTCAACATACGGTTGGGACTTAACGATTCGGCGGGAGCTGGAAGTCAGCTCCTCTCCTAAATACTGTGGTGGATTACTGATCCGGAACAGGTGTGGGAGCGGATATTGACGGTCAGGTGGGAACAGCCTCAGCCCAGGGAGGCAACGCCCCGTCCTCGCCTCGTTGCCCAGGCAACCGGAACACAACACAAGGACAGACATGGAACAGACGCACCAGGCACACATATCAACAAACAACGACAAAATCTACATGCACACCAAACAAACAGGAGTTACAGGGAAGGGGTCGTGACACATTTAGTATGGCATTAGTCAAATATTATAAACTTAGGAACATGCTGTTTTAAAATGATTGTATAGTTTGGATTTATATAGGGAAGTAATTTGTTTTGAAACGGGATATCAGTTTGAGAGATTAATCTAATGATCATTAGATTGATTAAAACATCCCATTATGCCATACGCTGAAATGCAAAGACTCAACCAACCCCTTTGGAAAGGCTCGGAATGCATTTTGTGTCATGGCTGCTAGTATAAACAATACACAAAATTAGATTCAGGGTTTTAGATTAGATTCAACTTTATTGTCATTGAACAAGAACAACGAAATGTACAGTACAACGAAATGCAGCTTGCGTCTAACCAGAAGGGCAAATAGAAGAGGGCAATAGAAGTATTAAGTATATGTATGTTACAAGTGGAATGTATAGATGTGCAATGAATGCAAATGCATTACATTTCTAAATGTGCAATGGAGGCAAATAGAGGAGGGCAAAAATTTACAAGTATAAAGTATAATGTATGTACCAGTGGGATAAATAGTTTTGCGGGTAAAAATAGCAACTCTCAATGGCATTCTGAATGTGCAATTGAGACAAATTGAAGGAGTACGGTCGCATGTAAACTTTCCACTTTAGAATAAGATAGTGGTTTTACTGGATGCAAAAGCGTATATTTTGTTTTCATTTGACAAACTTTATGATTCTTGGAAGTAGATGCTGCAGGCATCATGTTTATTTTATTTGGTTTTGTTCAAAATACTTTTTTTATTATCATTCATATTTTTTTTTTTACAGTTTCACTTTTTCTAAAATTCACTGGGTTTCATGTCCATATTGGGTTGTTTTTAAGTGAATTTAAGTAAAAGTGAAACTGTATGAAAAAATGCACACATTTTCTAAACATGTACAATAAGACCATTTTAATACACAATTCCCCTTAGGCATCTGTGAGAAGTTCATATACCCCGAATGACCTGATCTAAATACAACTAGTCCAGAAATGACCTGAACGGTCGTAATAAATCATATCTACATTCAACCCTGCCTTAGGGCTCTAAGGTCACATTAATATCTATATTTAGCACTGCCTAAGGGCTCAAAGATCAAAGGTCAAAGGAAAAAGCAATAAATCAGACACTCCAGATGTGGAGATGAAATAAGGTATATACTCTATTCTTCTAACAGGGGTCAGGGTATTTCAGCCTGGTATGTCTAATACAAGCAGTAGGGCAGTGGTTACTCATATAATTTGCAAAAACCCCACTGGCTGTGTATTTATGGGGAGTATTTGTTAGAGTAATGTCTAAGAGAGTAGATTTTTCAGGGTTTTTAACATGTCTTTTAATTTATCGGACAGTTTGCTTAGAGTGCAAGGAGGAGCTGAGGGAGGGCGATATACCCCTACTAGAGTTAAATGAGCATTATTACCAAGTATCACGTTCGGTAATGGTATCTCTATTGAGATGAATATATAGACAATACTGATTAGTGATTCGAAATATCATGGT
Organism: Esox masquinongy; assembly: GCA_016801175.1. Taxonomy (NCBI): domain Eukaryota; kingdom Metazoa; phylum Chordata; class Actinopteri; order Esociformes; family Esocidae; genus Esox; species Esox masquinongy. The sequence goes on from JACXGI010002654.1 coordinate 4,132, forward strand.
CAATCAATGGAAAATATGGTTAAACTCTTTGGTATAACATCAATCTTTAAGGCTACATCAGAAGAGATGGTACACCAGGAAAGATTTAATTATTTAATTAAGTATCACAGCAAGAGAGATACACTATATCGCCAAAAGTATGTGGACTCCTGTAGCATTAAGATGACCCCTTCACTTAAAAGGGACTTGAGTTGGGTGTTGGGATCACTTTTAGGATTAGGCATTAACATGTGTGTAAGGTCCAGTCAGACACCACGTCCTAATCCTGAACAACATTCACTCAAACAACGTCCCTCTCCTGAATGTTACACCCCAGATCCCAATCACCCGAATACTAGACAGCTGTTTCCCATTACTTCCCACTATTTAGTTCTCCCTCAGTTCATCGCTCTTTGTGACGTATTGTTTTGCATGCATACTGAACCTGTTGTCTGAAATCATTATCAACATAGTCTATCTGTGTACTGGGGGACTAGGATCAGTCGCAATTGTTTATGTTGCATTATTTTATGTGATGAGGGAAAAGGGTCAGTCTGAGAAGTTTGCTCAGGCTTCCTTTTAAATCCAAGGACTGCTCTCTCTAACTTTGCTGGTGTCCTGTTTTACCTTAGGAGGACACGAGCCCATGGACTGCACCTCAGGACTGCCTGACCCGAATGACTCATGGCTGTCGATGCCCGAAGTCCTCCTGGTTGTGTTGCAGATCAAGTTGCTGCCTGATGATTCCTGCTGCCACTGCCCACACCCCACCTGATTGTCCCTGTCCTTGTCTACCTGGTTATGCAGCTGACTTAGATTCTGTACACAGGCCTCATGCATTTATTGACCTGCTTGTCATCTGAACATGCAAAAACATTGAAGTGGCCCAAAAGATCATGTACTCTTATAGTCTTCACACAGCACACAAGATGACTGGCCCCTTCTCAGAGCCTGGTTTTTATCTAGGTTCCTTTTCTCTAGTTTTGATCCTACTAGGGAGTTTTTCCAAACCACTGTTAATGAGCTCTGTTTTTTCTTCCTCTTGTATGCAACTTTTGTGTCTAGCCCCAGTGGGAATCAAACCCACAACACTTGGCAGTCTGAGCACCCTGCTATAAACTTTATCTTCCTCTTTTAGAATGTGTGCTTATGTCATTATGACAAAATCACAAATTTGGAAACATTGTGAAATCTCAAATTGAAAACATACACTTTTACAATCATATTGTTAATCTGTCATCCATCTTGACCCTTTATTGGCAATGGTCTCTGCTAAGCCAAGGCTCTGCACAGCTTAAAGTGCAGTCTCTCAGCTTTAATTTGAGAGTATTCACATCCAAATTGAAGGAAGGGTTAAGGAATTACAGCTCGTTAATATGTAGCCCCATCTTTTTCAAGGGAACAAAAGTAATTGGACAGTTGACTCAAAAGCTGTTTCATGGACAGGTGTGGGCTATTTCTTTATTATTTCTTCATCAATTAAGCAGGTAAAAGGTCTGGAGTTGATTCCAGGTGTAGCATTCACATCTGGAAGCTGTTGCTGTGAACCCACAACGTGCGGTCAAAGGAGCTATCAATGCAAGTGAAACAGGCCATCCTTAGGCTACAAAACAAAAAAGATCCATCAGAGAGATAGCAGGAACATTGAGAGTGGGCAAATCAACAGTTTGGTACATTCTGAGAAAAAAAGAACACACTGGTTAGCTCTGCAACACAAAACGGCCTGGACGTCCACGGAAGACAACAGTGGTGGATGATTGTAGGATCCTTTCCATGGTAAAGAAAAACCCCTTCACAACATCCAGCCATGTGAAGAACACTCTCCAGGAGGTAGGCATATCATTATCCAAGTCTACCATAAAGAGAAGAAATCACAGGAGCAAATACAGAGAGTTCACCACAAGGTGCAAACCATTCATAAGCCTCAAGAATAGAAAGGCCAGATTACACTTTGCCAAAAAACATCTAAAAAAGCCAGCCCATTTCTGGAACAGCATTCTTTGGACAGATGAAACTAAGATCAACCTGTACCAGAATGATGGGAAGAAATAAATATGGAGAAGGCTTGGAACGGCTCATGATCTGAAGCATACCAATTCATCTGTAAAGTACGGCGGAGGCAGTATGATGGCATGGCCATGCATAGCTTCCAATGGCACTGGGTCACTAGTGTTTATTGATGATGTGACAGAAGATAGAAGCAGCCGGATGAATTCTGAAGTGTATAGGGATATATTGTCTGCGGAGATTCAGCCTAATTCAACGAAGTTGATTGGACAGCATTTCACTTTACAGATGGACAATGACCCAAAACATACTGCGAAAGCAACCCAGGAGTTTTTTAAGGCAAAGAAGTGGAATATTCTGCAATGGCCGAGTCAATCATCTGATCTCAACCCAATCGAGCATGCATTTCATTTGCTGAAGACAAAACTTAAGGCAGAAATACCCACAAACAAACAACAACTGAAGACAGCTGCAGTAAAGGCCTGGCAAAGGATATAAAAAGATATCCAAAGCCTTGCAAATGCCAGTCAGTACTGTTCAATCACTTATTAAGAAGTGGAAAATTCAGGGATCTCTTGATACCAAGCCAAGGTCAGGTAGACCAAGAAAGATTTCAGCCAAAACTGCCAGAAGAATTTTTTGGAATACAAAGAAAAACCCACAGGTAACCTCAGGAGAAATACAGGCTGCTCTGGAAAATGACGGTGTGGTTATTTCAAGGAGCACAATACGATGATACTTTAACAAAAATGAGCGGCATGGTGAAGTTGTCAGAAAGAAGACCTGTGCCAATGCCACAAAAACGCCCAGTTACAATATGCCCGACAACACCTTGACACGCCTCACAGCTTCTGGCACACTGTAATTCGGAGTGACAAGACCAAAATAGAGCTTTATGGTCACAACCATAAGAGCTATGTTTGGAGAGGAGTCAACAAGGCCTATAGTGAACAGAATACCATCCCCACTGTGAAGCATTGTGGTGGCTCACTGATGTTCTGGGGGTGTGTGAGCTCTAAATGCACAGGGAATCTTGTGAAAATTGATGGCAAGATGAATGCAGCATGTTATTATAAAATACTGGCAGGCAATTTGCATTCTTCTGCACGAAAGCTGCGCATGGGACGCTCTTGGACTTTCCAGAACGACAATGACCCTAAGCACAAGGCCAAGTTGAACCTCCAGTGGTTACAGCAGAAAAAGGTGAATGTTTTGGAGTGGCCATCACAGTCTCCTGACCTTAATATCATCAAGCCACTCTGGGGAGATGTCAAACTTGTGGTTCATGCAAGACGACCAAAGACTTTGCCTGACCTGGAGGCATTTTGCCAAGACGAATGGGCAGCTATACCACCAGCAAGAATTCGGGGCCTCATAGACAACTATTACAAACGACTGCACGCTGTCATGGATGCTAAAGGGGGCAATACACAGTATTGAGAATTAAGGGTATGCAGAATTTTGAACAAGGGTCAGTTCATTTTTTTCTTTGTTGCCATGTTTTGTTTTATTGTGCCATTCTGTTATGACCTACAGTTGAATGTGAATCCTGTAAGAAATAAAAGACGTGTTTTGCCTGCTCACTCATGTTTTCTTTACAAATGGTACATATATTACCAATTCTCCAAGGGTATGCAAACTTTTGAGTACAACTGTATATACTGTATGCTAGGCTGTACCGAATGAATAAAGTAAAAACTATTAAGTAAATTATTGCTGGTTTGCAAAAACTGGGTAGACGCTGGGCCTCGCGATGCACACGCGCCGCCATCTTGATCTAAAGGAACAAATGTTGTCTTTATAGGATGAATATGCAGATTCTTACCCCCACCCTTTAGTTGTATAAGTATTGATAATTCTCTAGTTACCTGAGAGATCCCACTGACTTTGTATCTGTGTGTGTCTCTCTATTTGCAAATATTATACAATAAACTGTTATTTGTGTTTAAGAGCATTTTGATCTCTGTCTTACCTGTCATAGAAAGCATTCTACTTAGTGAATTTCTACCACAAGTACCACATCACCACCTCAGGGGTGGAGATGGAGGAAGCGCGCATTGCAGCTGTGCATAATTGGGCTACCCCAACCACGGTAAAGGCAGTACAGCGCTTCCTAGGCTTTACCAACTATTATCAGAGGTTTATTCGGGGCTTTGGCAAGGTAGCAGCTCCACTCACTGCCCTGTTGAAGAGTGGGCCAACTAAGCTCTGCTGGTCAGCCGAGGCAGACAGTGCTTTTAAAACCCTCTGAGAGCTAGGGTTTTCAAATCTGTCACTACCTTGACATTTTGGCTTCTAAAATGGTCAACCTTTATAGTAGAAGGAAGTGCTTTAAATTCTGGGATTCTGCAGACCCTCAGCTACATGAAGGATGTATTGAAAACACATTTTTTGAGACACTTACATGTGTAATAATGTGAAATAGTCAGAAAAATGTAAAAACACAAGTGCACATATTTTGGTTTTATATTGAAATAAAATAGTAAAATATAATAGATAGCCTGTCTTACATTACATTTGGATAGCCCCAGGGGTTCAGAATAAGTACAAGTTCAATGGTTTTGAATTTATAAAATAATAAAATGAACCAAGCATTTTTTTTTACTGTTGTCCACATCCATTTTTTTCTCAAACATTCTGAAAATCATTGAAAAAGCCCATATGGGGTCACTGAACTTATTCTGTCATATTGTACTTCCAAAAGCCACCACTAGATGGCAGTCCCTTCTTTTTTTAACTCTGAGGATTTTTTTTTTTATGGGGTGTCTTGAATAGGGGGTGCCTTTATTTCCTTTGGAATTCCTTACATGTGCCATATCTGGAAGAGGTGGAGATTAGAACAGGGATGTGTCCAGTCTTCCTTTGGATGGTAATATCCACAGTGACACTACACAGTGACACTACACAACACAGCACAGGCCCACATTTGACCACTGGCTACCGTACCGTTATATCAAGTTATCATATAGACCTAGTAATTCCACTAAAACAATGCAAAATAATAATAAACATTATCATAGAATAGCATTTAGGCTACACTTACCCTATTTTACAAATAGGTCGATTCCATCTTGATATTTTCATCGTCTGAATGTTCAGACCCATTTTCACTATCCTCGCTCTCCATAATCATTTATTCCACTTCTTTCGCCGTTTGGCCATTTCTTTTTTCTCAAAACAATTGCTTGTAGCAACTGAATGCGTCTTCAATGCAATCTAAGTGCATAATGACTTTATTGGGAGCATGTTAAGTGCGACACACGCCTCTCCCCCTGGCGCGCTCGCTCACTCTTTCTCTTTTGGGGAGGGGGGTGACATGGATAGACTTCGCATTGGATTGGTTTATGTATTGTAGACTTGTAAACAACAGAAAAAGATCAAGTATAATTAGTTAGGGCTGCTGCTGAAATCCTGAATTGGGGGGCTTCTGGTTTACGAAAGTACACAAATGAGACATTGTTATTTGCTGCGGAATGTCGTTGTTCCCGTAGAAAATAAATGAAGCCTCTAACTTCTACAGTTCTGGAGCAATTAATAAAAATGTGTGACCTGGACGCGCCGGCACGTCAACTAGAGGTTTTGTGATCGCGATTGTGGGGCTTCTGGTTGACGAAAGTACACAAACGAGACGTTGTTATTTGCAGCAGAATAACCCTATTAACGGGGAAATAAGAATGAAGCATCTAACTTCTACAGTTACGGAGCAGTGAATACAAAAATTGTTAATTGACGCGTGCTCAGATTAACGCATTGAAGGCACTGTTCTCCACAGCTCCAGTACCGGCTCACCCTGACTCAGCCTTGCTGTGTGGTAGACACTTCTGAGGTCAGGGTGGGATCCATACATTCCCAAGAGACCGGTACGCCACCTAAGCTCCGCCCTTGTGCCTTTTTTTCAAAGAAGCTAAACCCAGCTGAGCGCAATTACAGTGTTGGGGATCGCAAGTTGTTTATGGACATCGAGGAGGGGCCGGCATACTCCTTCTGCTCCATTCTGGACTTGTGTCTCCGTGCAGGGGGTCTCCAGTACCTTGTAGATTGGGAGGGGTACGGCCCAGAGGAGCGGTGTTGGGTTCCGGCTCTGGACATCCTCGACCCATCCCTTGTGCGGGACGTCCATCTCTGCCACCCGGAGCGCCCTCGTCTGGTCAGTCGCAGCTCCAGCAGTCCACGTCACCGGCCTTCTAGCTGCCACCGCCCCCATTAATCCCACCTGGTCTGTTAATTGTCTTGTCCCCATCATCACACCTGGTTCACATTATTCCATCAGTGTATATATGTCTCTTCTGCCCCTCATTATGTGTTTGTCAATGTTACATGTTACGTGTTTTTGCTTCAGTGGAAGTTTCCACTTGTATTCTATGCATAAAGCGTTATTCCTACGTGTTTGGACACTACTGAGCACAAGACCCTGCGCCTGGTTTCTCCTACACATTGTGACAGTCAGAGTGCAGGGAGAAACGTCATGACACGCAGAGCAGACGTTAAACATACAATAATTAATTTTAAGTGTCAGTGGTGTAAAATAAAATTCAGAATTCAATTTCAATGTACCATTTCAATTATATCAACATTACTCTGTAAGACACTAGGGAGATTTTCTTAACAATATGAACCAGAATATAATTGTCTGAAAGCTAAAATTCCATCTAGAACCACTTTGGAAACATTGGTAAGTTTATTTAAAAAGAATGGAAAGAATTAACAACTTTTTCAGGAACCAGACTAATAAGGGAATGCCAATCATACAGATGGCATTTACTGTGATTGCTTAACAATAAGTATGAACATTGTCTAAAATTATGAAGCCCACTCCCCCACATCCTGGTTGGTCACTTCTTATGTAACATTACTAGTCAATCTATCAGATTATCTGACAACAAAAGGGCTCTTGCATTTCAAGCCATGTGATTAGTACCTGTGATGAAACATAGATTGCAGCATTTTAGAAATGTACCACAAGCACATGGTTTGTTGTCACTGTCAATGCCCTAGTTTCTATTTCTTGCAATCAACTTCCTGTGAAGGTTCTTGTAAAGAGAAAGGGTATTAAGAAAAGAGAATTTAATGGTAACAGCTTAGCCCTACATACAAATTATGATTAAATGGTGGGCAAAACAATGATAGAGATTTAATGAAACAAACATCACTATAGTTCTTATTCTCTAACTGCCTCCCATAGTCCTTTCCTTATTATAACACCCACGTCCATAGTAATGACTCTTACTCTGCAACTTAGGTAAATTATTACTACCTGATTTGTTTAATGACTTATAGATAAGGTACTGCTTCAATTACAAATTAAGGCACTATTACACTATTCACAGCAAACATTTTCAATCCACATACACAGCTTTTCAGGAGATCTTATTAGAACTAAACTTGAAATTGAAATAGATTGGCAGAGCCACACAGAGGCAGAAATGAATTAACCAAACAATGCGTCACTTATTCTCCTCTATGATGAAATCAGAGATGGTATTGTGGATCATTCTTTGTATGTGTGTACGTGCACCACAGGGATATGTGGGTGCATGATGCATATTGCCATATAGAGTCAACAAACTTTATACTGACAAAGGCTGCGGATGAAAGGAATTGGGGATAAAATATGGAACATGGAAACTTACCTACTGCTTTTGGCATGAAAGTGTTTTGTAAATTCTTCGAGGGAGGAATTATTGGAGGAAGATATTTTTATTTCTACCACAAATTAAAGTATGATGTAATATCATATTTATGAAACATTGTAACAATGATGGCAGAAGAATACATTATTTTTCCTTAATGGAAAAAAAGATTGCATTGCAGAACTATGACTAAGGTAAAATTTATTATCTATTATAAATGGAATTACTATATGTAAAATGATTAACCGCCATTCTTTACCTTAACATGATTAAAGATATCCAACTGTATACCTTCCACGTAAAAAAAAATGTCATTAGGTGGTTATGCACTTACATCAATATTTCAGTAATTTCACTTAGTCATCTTCTGAGATTTTTGAAAAAAATTTCCTGTTAAGAACTGATATTCCAGAAAATATGTAGTAATACACATTAGAGGCTAAGAATGTTTTGAGAAAAGATGTTTGCTAAAAGGAGTAGGGCTATCAATTAGTTGGCCTGATGGAAACACATTAAGTCATCATCTTACCACGTTAGAGGAAAATATGGTGCTAAAGGTCGACTTAAAAATGTATGCTTTACATTCTGGATTTATAAAACGTTTTGACTCTGAAGTCCTATTATTTCATTAGTAGTTATTTCTTAAAAATGTTCACTGTTTCATGTAACTAATTGTAACTGCAATACCATAGAAGTCTTATGCTTCTATAAGAGGCCTGTCTTACTCAATGCTTGTTCTTCTAATGTATCAGCAAATTTGTTGTTTCAGTCAATTCTTTGAGAATGCAGCACCTACAGTAGTCCACCGTATCCTAGTCATTTTAGAAGTATATTTACTTCCCAACAAATAAATTAACAACGTTAATGATTTTAAATTAATCACTCAATTTTTGCACCTACACATATTACTTTTTCATTTTATTTTTCTACTTCACTCGTGATTTCCTGAAAACCAACATATGGAATTGATAAATATAAAACCTGTTATGTCAGATAATAAAGACTGATTCTGATCAAAAAAGATTTCATGGAGAACACAAAAAAAATCGAATTGTACAAGGGGTTCACATACTTTGAAGCAGCAGTGTACACTGATGGGCCAAAACATTGTGATCATTCACAGGTGAAGTGAATAATGTTGATCATCTCCTAACAAGGGCCAGGGCCGTGTCAACCCAATGGGTTACATGAGCTGCAGCCCCGGGCCCCAACAACTAGAGGGCCCCGAGAGTGGACGACTGAATGGGAATTTTCATTGGGATTTTGAGTCGCATTTTAGGTTGAGTTTTGGCCTAACTGTACATTCATACATTAGTTAGCTACAGTGGTTAATTTGAGCCAGATCCTGTCGGAACAAGATCCAAAACCTCTCAGATTGTCCTCAGTTTGTTCCAGCACCTACCTTTCACAGATCCGGTCTGCTGCGCATTTCCATCACTGTGTTAGCTTTGCACTGTAAACATTCTACTAAAAGCAGAGTTCATAAAGTTGACTATTCCTGCAGCTTCAGCACTGCCTGACAAGACTGAAAGTTTGAGCTTTTTGTTTTCCGCTATTTGTACTATTGATGTGCTGTAGCCTATTCGCATCGATTTGTTCCGGGACCTCCCGATTTACAAATTAAGCACTGGTTAGTTATACATTACGTTATTAAAGTAGCTAGCTATGGGCTATCAATTCTCGCAGGATTTGTTTCAGTTTACTGTATGTGTCAGTTAAAAAAGACTTGCAACATGTCTCATGAGACCACAAGAAAATATGATAGCAGAGCAAATAAGAGAAAACAACATCAATTGAAAAAGGCTAGAAAAGATCAAGTGCTTAGTAGGATACCAAAACCTACCACTTTCTTCCAAAACAGGCCTACTGCCTGTCTTCTCCAATGTAAATCCACTGTAAACCTAAGGAATGCACTCTCTAAATGTTCTTGTCTCCTGCTCCGTTCAAACATAGGAGGACATGAAGTCTTAGCCCACACCTCCCAAGTACCAGGCTCTAACACTCATTGCTGCCATTGTCCAAAGTCCTTCTGGTTGTGTGGCAGATCAAGTTGATACCTGACGATTCCAGCCCCCCTCCACCCGGTTGTCCCTGTCCTTGTCCATCTGATCATGCTTCTGACCTGGGTTAGGTTTTATAGACTCTGGACACAACCCAAATGCATTTACTAATTATTACAACTTGTAATAATGGCACAGCCAGATGAGGACTGGTCACCCCTCTGAGCCTGGTTCCTCTCTAGGTTTCTTCCAAAAATTTTGGCCACTCTTAGGGAGTTTTTCCTAGACACTGTGCTTCATCATTTTTGCTGCTTGCTCCTTGGGGTTCAGGCTGGGTGTTTTATAAAAGCACTTTGTGGCAACTGCTGATGTAAAAAATACATTTGATTGATTGATTGTCTTCTTTCACTCAAGTGATTTGACAGATGGGCAGGACTTTATTAAACTTTCATTTCAACAACGAACACAGACTGAGACCACAGACTCACAGACTGGGTCTCTTTAGTATTGCTGGGCCCTGCATATTGTTAGGTTCGGTTTGTTTGGTTTAGATTTTGCTTTTGTTTTTGGACCGTGGCCTGTTCTGTTGGGTTTGTCCTTTGCTTTTGAACGTAGCTTGTCGTTTTGTTTCATTGGTTACACCTGTGCCTTGTTTGCTCCCTTGTTGTGTCCCAATTTAAGTTCCACCTGCCCCAGTGTTTCTTGTTGGTCATTGTGTGTGTGTGTACATGTCGACGTCTGTGCTGCTTGTGAGTCTCGATTAAATTACTTTTGTTTCTTGATTCCTCTGCGCCTGTGTCCTACTACCCATGCTAAACCGTGACACATATTGTAGATTCATTACACATGAAGTGAAACATTTCAAGCCTTTTTTGTTTCAAACTTGATTATTACGGCTTACAGCTCATGGATATCAAAAATTCAGTACCTCAAAATATTAGAATAAAAAATTTACAATACAGAAATGTCGATCTGAGAAGACCTCAAATCAGCTAATTAACTCCCTGAGCCTTCAGTACACACAACCACAATAATGGGGAAGACTGCTGACTTGACAGTTGTCCAGAAGACACTCATTGACACCCTCCACGAGGAGGGTAAGCCACAGAAGGCCATTGCTGAACGGGCTGGCTGTTCGCAGAGTGCTGTATCAAAGCCTATTCATGGAAAGTTGACTGGAGGGGAGAAGTGTGGTAGGAAAAGGTGCACAAGCAACAGGGATGACCGCAGCCTTGAGAGGATTGTCATGCAATGCCGATTCAAGAACTTGGGGGAGCTTCACAAGTAGTGTACTAAGGCTGGAGTCAGTGCATCAAGTGCCACCACGCACAGACGTGTCCAGGAAATGTGCTACAATTGTTGCATTCCAAGTGTCAAGCCACTCCTGAACCAGAGACAACTTCAGAAGTGTCTAACCTGTACGAAGGAGAAAAATAACTGGACCGCTGCTCAGTGGTTCAAAGTCCTCTCTTCTGATGAATGTAAAAAAGCTGTGTTCGAGACCACCTAAAGCGAGACCAAGTCAAGACCAAGAAGGAAATCGAGTTTGAGTCAAGACCAAATCCAAAGGGAGGCGGGACCGAGACGAGACCGAAACCGGAACAGCAGGGAAAGGATCGAGTCTGAGTCAAGACCAAGGCCAGAACAACACAAGTCCAACTCAAGGCTGTGATTATAGATGTGTCAGATCATCATAATGACCTCAAATAATACGCTATTTTTGTATTCATATTACGGAAGTATGGTATATTTCCCATGAATGCTGAATTGGCAGCAGGAAAAAACGAATTGAGATGTTTTTATTGGTCTTTTGACCAGTCATATCAGCAATAAATAACAGGTTATAGCTGATTTCACTGACATGATCTCGAGCGTGCAGAGAAGAATGAAGTACGTGCACAGGTCCCCGCACTAGCTACGATGAGCGCGTGTTCATCATAGCTAGTGATAGTCATTGGCTGGAGAAAAGTAGATAGCCATTGGCTGGAGAAGCTAAAGGCAGAACACGGCTGTATGGTGGCTTTGGAAGAAATAAAACGCCTGTTACCAAGAGCGAAATAGTCAGTCATAAATTAGGGGGGACAGAGTCAGAGACAGGTGTGCGACTTCCTGTGATTCCATATGCACACATTTTTTTCTAGGGACTACTATTAAAGACATGTTACTTAATATGTAAAAATGATTAAAAAAACGTTACATCCAATCTCAAATGCATCAAATGAATGATGTCCATAAATATTCAAGAAGCTTTATGAAACAAATATACACTATAGTATGAACATGAAAATGAACCAGCGCGTACTTTGTAATGTGCGACTGCAAACACTTGTATGAGAATGATCCAAAAACATTCTCTGCCCTACCTGAAATTCAAAACAGGCAACATTATCAAAACCCTTCTATTTTTACCATCTAATATTTCTATATTTAGCCTATTTCATATTCAGATATTCTGAATTATACAAATATATACTATTAGCTTAATCAACTATGTTTTTGTGGGAATGTTTTTTATGTAGAATTAAGTCATGTACATAAATTAAGTCATATGGAGAACAACAAATTTTAGGCCAGTAGTCTTCAAAATATACAAACTGTAACACAGTGCACCATAACACATTTAAAACTAAACAGGTCCAGAGGGGTATTCTGTTGTATCCTTTTTATCACTCACCTCAGCATCCACACTACTGTCCCTCACCTCTCTGTCACTCTACTTCTGGTTCAGACTCACTTTGCTAAATGAGTGAAATAATACAATGAGACATACATAGTGGACATTCCCATTAAATAGAAGTTTCAGATCTATTACTGCCTAGGCGGTCTTCTTTATTACAGACCATGATGAATAAACTATTACTAATTAATGCTTATAATAATGCTTATAATGTTAATAATGCCTAACATTTCCAGCAACTTATTTTTTTGCAAAATTTCGGATATCAGTCTTTGATATCAGTCTTTGGTCGCAGACTGCACCAAAATAAAAAAGCAAGCTATGCTTGTCAAAAGTCCATCCATACCAGTTGTATTGTATTCCAATTAAAGTTCGAACAAATAATACAGGTCAAAATTCAAGTGAAATGGGCAAGCACCTTGTCATTATCTTACTAATAAAGGTAAGTTAGTTGAAAAGTGGATATTTGCTATCCATATATAAGGCAAAGTCAGGTCTGTCTGAGATCGGATCTCTCACTTCAAATTCACTCACAGGACTCCAGTACAAAGGTAAAGGGTAAAGCATGACATGGATTTCAAGTGAGATCGGTTTAACTCATAAAAGGCAAGTGGAATGGATTTGGAAAGTGGGCTGGCCGGGATTTGAAATAAGGAGCAGGGGAGAAAGACACTCACCACCGTGCACAACGATATTACCCGCATTATCACAATAATTAATTATTGGAGGGACAAACTGGCCTTTTATGAATATTGATGGGGACTTGTTTGGATAATTTTGGGCTGATTATTACTAGGCTGGTCTCGACTGGTCTCGGGAAGAATTTATGAGTCCTCACAGTCCCAGACCAAGTTAAGACAGAGTACAAATGCAGCCGAGACCGAGACACTCAAAAAGTGGTCTCAAGAACGGACATGAGACTGGGACAGGCCTCAAGTACTACAGCTCTGGAAAGTGAATTTTGTATTTGGAAATCAAGAATCCAGAGTCTGGAGGAAGAGTGGAGAGGCACAGAATCCAAGTTGCTTGAAGTCCAGTGTGACGTTTCCACAGTCAGTGATGATTTGGATTACCATGTCATCCTCTGGTGTTGGTCCACTGTGTTTTATCAAGTCCAGAGTCAATGCAGCCGTCTACCAGGATATTTCAGAGCATTTCATGCTTCCATCTGCTGACAAGCTTTATGGAGATGATTTCCTTTTCCAGCAGGACTTGGCACCTGCCCACAGTGCCAAAACGACTGGAAACTGGTTTGCTGCCCATGGTATTACTGTGCTTGATTGGCCAGTCAACTCGCCTGACCTGAACCCCATCAGAATCTATGGGGTATTGTCAAGAGGAAAATGAGATAAACCAGACCCAACAACACAGACAAGCTGTAAGCCTCTATCAAAGTAACCTGGGCTTCCATAACACCTCAGCAGTTCCACAGGCTGATTGCCTCCATGCCACGCCGCATTGATGCAGTAATTCGTGCAAAAGGAGCCCCGACCAAGTATTGAGTGCATAAATTAACATGCTTAGGAAACCTGTGCAGGTATTTTGAGTTAATCAGCAGTTCCACAGGCTGATTGCCTCCATGCCACGCCACACTGATGCAGTAATTCGTGCAAAAGGAGCCCCGACCAAGTATTGAGTGCATAAATTAACATGCTTAGGAAACCTGTGCAGGTATTTTGAGTTAATTAGCTGATTAAAGCTCTTCTCTGGTCGACATTTCTGTATTATAGATTTTTTATTCTAATATTTTAAGATACTGGATTTCCATGAGTTGTAAGCTGTAATCATCAAGATTGAAACAAAAAAGGCTTGAAATGTTTCACTTTATGTGCAATGAATCTAGAATATATAAAGGTGTCACTTCATCTGCTTTTGCATCATCTGTGCAAAACATGTTGGCAAGCTGACGCCACTCACTCTGACATACAGACTAAAAAAATGGTGGATAACTCCATGTCCTAACAGAGTACATATTTGACATTGAGACCAATTACCCCCGCCTTGATGGATTTTTGGCCATTTTGTATATGTGATAAACACTTCAAAAGCTACTCCTATAGAACCAATTGTCCGATCTTTACGTGACATGATATTTGTTATCTGTGGACCAAGGTAATTTATGAATTCATACCCCAGAACAGTACAAATAAAAACATGTCCATTTTTGACCAATCTTCAAGCGTGTGGTTTCACACATATATACATATAAATAAGACATAGTTGATCATATGATAAAAATCTTTTGATATACATGTCCAAGTAAATTCATTTGACCACAAGGAAGTGCCATTACGACTGGATGTCTTTATCTCTTTCTCTATCAGTCAGTGTGATTTACATTTGGCACACATAATCAGGGTTATAAATCAAACTTAATTATGAACTATATCTCAATTTTGCCACATGGGGGCTCGTCTGGAGAAGAAATATCATTCATTTGAAGAATCTATGAATATGATTCAAATTAAAGACTTGATGATAGGTTGATTATGTCAATCCAGTGTGTAAGTGGTAGGGCAACATTTGAAACAGGTGTGTGAGTGCTAGGGCAAAAACAAAAACATGCACCCCTTTGGGTCCCGAGGACCAGGATTGGGAAACACTGCCCTAGAGACATGAAACTGGTATCATATGATCGAGGAGCAGATGCTGAACAACTGTGGCTGTTTGCATTTCCGCCATACTAGATTTTCCATCATTTAGAATTTTCTGAAAAACCTTAGACATTTTTCACAGGCCACAGATTTTGTGCAATCTTCCTGAAAATTGGCACAGATGATCTTCAGATCAATCCTAACAAAAGTTAGGTAGTCAGATGGATTTTTGATCTACAAAACCGTTTGTCCGTTACAGCTAATCGAATATGGCGATTAGGCTGCCAAACAGGAAGCGAGGGCATATCTCAGCAACCATTTATCTGATAGTCACAAAACTTGGTATCCATGGTTGGAATGAGGAGCAGAGGAGGCATGCAATGTTTGGCACTAATCGGCCATGTGGGGGCGCTATACCATAAAGTCATTTTAAAGGCTCATTACTCCTGAATGCAAAGAGATATTTCAAGCAAACTTGGTCTGTTGCATGAGTGCATCAGGTTGTTGTACTGCAATGAATAGGAAGTTGGTAGTCCAAACCATGTGACCACCAAGGGCCAATGAAATTCAAGACTTTAGAAATGCTGTCAAACTTAAGAATTTCAAATAGTCATATCGCCGTGCTCCTCCGTGCTCCACAGGCCAATGAAATTCAAGCTATGAATCAAAGGCTTTAGAAATGCCGTCAAACTTAAGATTTTCAAATAGCGATATCTCTGTGCTCCAGATGTGAAGTCACCAAACTTATCTCAAAATGTGCTTCGTGTTGAGACAAATTTAATTGCCTCTGGCACCTATGAGCTCCGTCATCTTCGTTTCCCAGTATTTTGAATAGATTAAAATGGCGCTAAAACGAACTTGTCCTAGTTCGTTTGTCCCATTTTCACGAAACATCAAATACAGCATCTGTGGATACTGCCCATCAATAATTACAAAAAAATCGGATATTTGAAACACAGCAGATATCATATGTCAACAACTTCCTGATTTTCACCAAATTTGGTATGCATCATTGGTATGGCAAGACCAGGACATGTGCAGTATGTGTTGCCAATTGGCCATTGGGGGCGCTACAGTGTATCGTCAAACTTGCGATTTTCAAATAACGATATCTCCGTGCTCCTTAGAGCTGAAGTCACCACACTTATCTCAAAATATGCTTTGCATTGACTAAAACAAAATTGCCACTTGCATCTATGAGCTCTGTCATCTTCATTTCCTGGAACTTTGAATAGATTACAACAAATCTAAAACTAATTAGTCCTGGGCCTTTGGTCGGAATATTGGCAAAACTTCAAAGTTCATACACAATTTTCAAAAAATCTGGAATTTCATAACCTATTCACCATATGCCAATCAATTTAAGCGTCATGTATTTTACCTTCACATTGCTATATAAATTAAATAAAAGGCCAAAATGGCCTATAAGGCTTAGAAGGCATAAATGACATAGAAGGCCTATGTGACCTAAATGGCTTTTAAATCTTAAAGGTCTTCACAGGCCATAAGACCTATCAGGCCTATTAGGCCTATACAACGTAAAAGGCATTTAAGGTCTTAAAGGGGCTAAAAGACCTATAAAGCCTTTACGCTAATTTCTGAGAACTTAAGATCATCTCAAACACAGTGATATGCCTACACCTCAAATGGCTTACCAAGTATGTGTCTGTTCTTACGCATGAGAGATTAGGGCTAAAATCTCATTGTGGCAGTTATGCTTTGACCTGAAAATTAGCTCAAGGATCCCACTGTGGACATTATCTTAAACAGTCAGAACGTTGATAAGGTGTCAAGTGGGTGACATTAAGCTGAATGACAAGTTGTCACCAACAGCCTTATAGAAAGTGATGGGGCATTGATATGGTTTTGCAGAAAGAGTTTAGAATAATGAAACGTGTGGTAACAGGTGAATAGTGTTTACAGTTATGGGAAATGTGTGTATGTTTTTGGGAATTATGTAAAGGTATGGGTTTTTGTGCTACATGAACCAGTTTTTGTGTTTAAGCAAATGAGAAAAACTGTAATGACACATTCAGAATATTGTATCACAGGCACGGGCCAGCATGTTCAGAGATTCTTCAGAGCAGGCATCACTTCCACACCTATAGCCAAAACAGGCACGGGCCAGCATGTTCAGAGATTCTTCAGAGCAGGCATCACTTCCACACCTATAGCCCGAGATATTAACACACTGGAATTCTATTGCTAAAATGGCCATAGTGTTCATTTTGACTGTTCATACATGATTTGGTGGACACAAATTTTTTCTTGGACACTAATTTTTTCTTCTAATGAATGTGAAAATGTATTAGTTAATCGACAACCACAGGACCTGCTATTGTAATTACAGATACAAATTTGAATTAGATCTTATATAAGATTTTAGGATTTTATATACGTTATTGGCTCTTAGGATCCAATAACTTATAAAAACATCACCAATATGCATTTCAATGCATAGTAAAAACACACATGAAATGCATATACCCCAAAATGAACAAAACTGTTAATCTGACAGTCACAGGAAAAGAACATGACAACTCGCTAAACTGCAGGAAAAGAAACTGATTTAGAAAGCAATATTTGTTATAGTGAGTAAGAATGTCATGCTGTAAAATTATAATGAAAGAATTTTTCTCAAAGTGGGCTCACTTGAACAAGGCATTGTGTTGTTTTGGGGGCAAACAACGCACATCAATTTCCCTGACACTTTTGGATCAATAACTCACAGTCAACACAAGTAATCTCTACCTTCCATGTGCAGCTCCCACACACTAGCCTACCTTGTGACATTTGTCAAAAGTGTCCTTTGTTTTGGTGACCTGCATTCTCAAGAGCGGGAAAAAGGAGCAAACACAGAAATTATACACTGTCTATGGCCTAACGCCTATGGTCAATATCAACGTTATGGCCATTCAAGCTAGAAAAACTCAGAAATATTTGGTGCAATTTTAATGAAACAACAATGTTAGAATAAAATATACACACCTTTATGAAAGGGCAGGGTCCTACAGTTACATGGGTTACATTTCAACAAAGTTATTCCAAATTAAAAAAAATGTTCAAAATGACTGCCTTGGCAGTTTTAGTGTACAAATAACGCAGTTATTCCATTATGACATGGTGTTTCTGCAAGAAAGCAAAGACCCATTATCTTTGGCAACATGTGCTTTACTTTGTCTGAGATTAAAACAAGCAAAATAATCAGACATACAGCATTTGTTCCTTTGTTTATATCAAGCCAGACAAGACAGTCTCAAAAGCAAAACCTGGCCCACTCGTTTTGACTCTAGAATGCCTAATACTGCTACTTCACCTCACTTTGAAGTTCCCCCCACCTTGCCACAGTCAATTTCTCAAGTCCGCTCAAATATTTGTTTTTTTATCTATTGGCCTAAATTCTTTTAGGAACATGCATGAATTGCTTTTAATTGTCCATCATCCAAATTCAACCACATTTTAAAAACGGGGAGAAAAACAAAACACTCAACCCCAAGAAAATAGACTATATAAATGCCAGCATTGAATCGGCATGGTCAACCTAAAACTTTTAGGCTTTTGGGCTGCATATATATAGGCCTTAGTAAGGGACTGAACATAAATTTAGCCTTCTCAAACAATTACTTCAATAGTAACGGACCATTAGCACAGCCCTGGGAAACAGTCAGTAGCCTATTGATTTTGTTAATGTGCAGCGGTTTCTTCAGCTCATTAGCCTGACGGGGATGCCATAATAACATAACCAAATAGCTCCACTTCTGATGTTATTGCACCCTCTTCAAGGAATGGTGCTACTTTGTCTATTTCATGCCAGAACGTGAAACCAGGCCCAAACTTTGACTTTTGAGTGCCTCATAATGATACTTAATCTCACTTTGAAGTTGACCAAAAAATGTCACTGTTTGTATTTAAACAAGGAGATGCTTAAGAGCCTATAATTGAATAGTTACTGCAATGATTAACATTTCAGCTGGTTACAATTATTTTTATCCTAACTTATGCAGTGAGTACCTTCTCATTTCTTAAACAACCTTGTTGGAAGACATATCCTGTGGTCGTGGAAAAGATGTTACTGTGCTTCAGTAGGTTGAAATTATTGGCCTGCATCAAGCAAAGAAAACAACTAAGGAGGTGGCTGAAATTACTGGAATTGGGTTAAGAACTGTCAAACGAATGACTAAAACCTGGAGATATAGTGGTGAACCTTCAACTTTGAACGGTCAAGATTGGACTCTGGAGCAATGGAGAAAGGTCATATGGTCTAATGAGTCCAGATTTACAGGTCAGTGTAAGAAGGGAAGTGCATGAAGAAATGCACCCATTATGCATAGTGCCCATTGTACAGCCTCCGTAGGCAGTGGTATGATCTGGGGTTGTTTAATTGGTCAGGTCTAAGCTCAGCAACTTTATGTGGCAATAAAATGAAGTCAGCTGAGTACCTGAATTTACTGAATGACCAGGTTATCCCATCAATTTATTTTTTCTTCCCTGATGACACGGGCATATTCCAGGACAACAATGCCAGGATTCATCGGGCTCAAATTGTGCAAGACTGGTTCAGGGAGCATGAGGTATCATTTTAACAGATGAATTGGCCACCACAGAGTCCTGACCTTAGCCCCATTGAAAGTCTTTGGGATGTGCTGTAGAAGACTTTACGGAGTGGTTCTACTCTCCGGTCGTCAATACAAGATCTCAGCCAAAAGTGTATGCTCTGGGCGGAAATAAATGATGTGACGTTGCATAATGTTGTTGAAAAAATGCCACTGCGAATGCACACCGTAATCAAAGTTAAAGGTCCAACGAAATATTAGTGTGCAACATTTTTTTTGGTCAGTCAGTGTATTTCTCAAGTCCGCTCATGAACGACATGTGAATAGCACATACCCAATCTGGTCAATTGACATAAAACGTCCCATAAGTGCTAACAGCTACACTTTTAACATGATCTGATCAAGTTGCCATGGTGACTCTGGACTGCTTCGCCCCATCCATAGGCCAATGCTTCTAGCATCACCTATCGGCCAAATATGAGATTTTCATAACTTTTGTCCCGATTGTTGTACAGACAAAAAAATGGTATTATATGATGTGGAAACAGGTGCTTTACAACTTTGCAAAAGGCCATTTGAATTTTCAGAAAAATATTTTGAATTTTCAGAAAAAACTACCTTTGAGAAGAAGTCCTAGGCCATTCGTCCCATTTCCAAGAAACTTCACAAATAGCACCTGTGGATACTGCCCATCAATAACTATTAAAAGAATTGGCCATTTGGGGGCGCGATTCCAGAAAATCACATTAAACGCTCATTAATCCTGAACACAAACAGGCCTATACAACCTATCAGGCCTATAAGGCCTATCCTTGTATAGTATTCTTATAGCTTGGAACCCTTAATTGCTGCATGCAGCTATATTTATTATTATTATGGTGTTTTTCAGTCCTTTTTGCAAATTCCCATGAGATATTTGCATGCTAATACAGACCCAAGGGCCATAACTTTTGGTGAAGTGGTATGCAAATCAAACAAATGATGGCGCTGTAATAAGCCTCCAAAGTGGCCAACTTTGCAAGCTCACCACACCCACACCATTTGTTCTAGAGTCATGAAACTTGTTCTATATGTCCATCTCCTCAGAAGGAAAATTTTTGCCAATGGGACTCAAAGTCCGCGACATCAAAATTTTGCCATTTTGCATTTTGTGAAAAATACTTAAAACGATACGATACTTATAGCACCAAATGTCCAATATTCACGTGCTTTGAGATTTGGCTTCTATCAACCAAGGTCTGTAAAAGACGTATATGCCGAGCCTGTATGTGAAAAACTGAGGGCTCTATTGACCAATAAACCTTCAAGTGGGTGTGGTTTTGTACATATAAGCATATTATTGAGAAATCGTTAAGCGTATTATAATCCAACTAGATACACATGTTCAGAACCTTGACAGGACATAGGGTGTGCAAGTATTTTCCGATTATGCACAAGGGGGCGATGGTGAACCTAACAACCTTGCAAGCTAACGCACCTCACTCCTTTTGACTTAGAGAGACAAAAACTGGTAAATTTGTTATTTGGCTACAGACCAAGGTCTGTAAAAAATGTATAAGCTGAGTCTGTATGTCAAAAATGTGGTTGCTATTGACTAATACATAACTATAAGGTTTTGTACATTTAAGCATATTATTGCGAAACCGTTAATCGTAATATAACTCTGGCCTAGGTTATTATCAGTATAGCAAGCTGCAGAGCTCTGGGATATTCCATTTGAGATTTATAGCCTTATAAATATAGAGCCACACCTATGTCAGTTCAATTGCTGATTGCAGCCATTCATCAAGGCGGAGCTAATGGGTCCCAAAAGCAAATATGCTCCCTGTGAGGACATGGAGTAGTCCACCATTTTTTTCATTTTCTATGTCAAACGGAATGAATGGCATGAGCTTGCAAAGTTGTCTGGTTCAACATCGCCCCTGTGTGGTTGATAAAAAAATAGCTTGCAGTAATTTTTGCCATATCATCATTGTCAGCATATTCACCCAGTAGAATTATAATACAATTATTCCTGTAGTAGTTGTGTCCATATATTTTGAAAACTGCGCCCATGCATGTTCACTGGTCAACAGCGGCCATGTTTTTTGCCACACTTGCCTAGCTTATGGAGCATTTGAAGACATCAGTAAATAGATGCCACATGTCAAAGTATGTGAATATCATAAAAAAACGCAATATATGTCAATATTTTAAAATATGTGTCATTACAGTGTCATGACCATGTTATGACAGGATATGACATGTTATGTCAGCTGACATGACACATTATGACATGGTTATGATGTTTCCGATTTTGTTTAGACACATGTAAACACCACAACTAAAGTTACCCATCCTTAGACAGCAGTCTCTTTGTTTTTTTTCATACCAAGGTGCTTCTGCGTTGTATACTGCTTTCACATTACACCGATCAGCCATAACATAATGACCACTGACAGGTGAAGTGAATAACACTGATAATCTCGTTATCATGGCACCTGTCAGTGGGTGGGATATGTAAGGTAGCAAGTGAACATTATGTCCTCAAAGTTGATGTGTTAGAAGTAGGACAAATGGGCAATGTAAGGATCTGAGCGACTTTGACAAGGGCCAAATTGAGATGGCTAGACCTCTGGGTCAGAACATCTCCAAAACTGCAGCCCTTGTGGGGTATTCCCGGTCTGCAGTGGTCAGTACCTATCAAAAGTGGTCTAAGGAAAAACTGGCGATGGTCATGGGTGGCCAAAATTGCCACCCTTTGCCTTGATGACAAGGTTTGCACACTCTTGGCATTCCCTCAACCAGTGTCATGACATTGTCACATGGAATTCTTTTCCAACAGTCTTGAAGGTGTTCCCATACATGCTAAGCACTTGTTGGCTGCATTTCCTTCACTCTGCGTTCCAACTCTTCCTAAACCATTTCAATTGGGTTGAGGTCAGGATATTGTGGGGTCCATGTCCTCTGATGCATCCATCATTCTCCTTCTTGGTAATAGCCCTTACACAGCCTAGAGATGTGTTCTGGGTCATTTTCCTGTTGACAAACAAAGTCCCACTAAGCGTGAACCAGATGGAATAGCCTATCGCTGCAAAATGCTGTGGTAGATATGTGCGTTTGAGTGTGCCTCAAATTCAAAATAAATCACAGACAGTGTCACCAGCATAGCACGCCAACACCATCACACCTCTTCTATGCTTCACGATGGGAACCATACATGCAGAGATCATCCGTTCACCCTTTCTGCATCTCATAACGACATGGTGATTGGAACCAAAAATGTAAAATTTGGACTTGTTGTTCACACTGTCTCCTCTGAAAATTCATACTGTCTCCTCTGAACAGTTTATGTTGAGATGTCTCTGTTACTTGAACTCCTTGAAGCATTTATTTGGGCTGCAAACAGAGGCGCAGTAAATAGCCAATTTCTGAGGCTGGTAACTCTAATGAACTTGTTCTCTGCAGCAGAGGTAACTCTGGGTCTTCCTTTCCTGTGTTAGTCCTTATGAGAGCCAGTTTCATCATAATGCTTGATGGTTCTTGCGACTGCACATTCACAGTTCTTGAAATGTTACGGATTGACTGATCTTCATATCTTCAGTGAACAATGAAAGTATACCATTTGTTTATGTTTCTGTCCTCTATTTGGAATGTCTTTACTACGAAAGGGGGGTTAAATAAGGATTTTATGAGTTCATTTTAATATTTAATTTACATCTGTGTGCCAGTGTATAGATGACTCAGGTTTAAAAATAATAGTGATAGTCTCTTAGGGTTGGCTATCAATAAATTTGAATTTATGTTTGCTAATTGCATGTATTATTGTAACGAAGCATTGACTTATTCCCAATTAAGTACTTCTGGGTTGGAATGAACAACACATTATTTCACGTTTTGGTGTTACCTAAGCTTTTTGACAGCAAGGATGAGGACAAATAAGTTATGTTTTACAAATAAGTTATGTTCAGGCGTTCGTTAGAACGCTGAAGATGAAGAGGAAGTTCACCTTTCAGCACGACAACGACCCAAAGCACACATCAAAATCCACAAAAGCATGGCTTCACCGGAAGAAGATTAACATTTTGGAATATACAGTGGATATAAAAAGTCTCCGCACCCCTGTTAAAATGCCAGGTTCTGTAAAAGAATGAGACAAAGATAAATCATGTCAGAACTTTTTCCACCCTCAATGTGACCTATAACGTGAACAATTCAATTAAAAAACAAACTGAAATCTTTGAGGGGGAAAAATAAAAAATAATAAACTCACAATAACCTGGTTGCATAAGTGTCCACACCCTTAAACTAATACTTTGTTGAAGCACCTTTTGATTTTATTACAGCACTCAGTCTTTTTGGGTAGGAGTCTATTAGCATGGCACATCTTGACGTGGCAATATTTGCCCACTCTTCTTTGCAAAAGCGCTCCAAATCCGTCAGATTGCGAGGACATCTCCTGTGCACAGCCCTCTTCAGATCTCCCCACAGATGTTCAATTGGATCCAGGTCTGGGCTCTGGCTGGGCCATGGAAGGAGGGGGGTGAAAGCTACACCCCCCTCCTTCCATGGCCCAGCCAGAGAGTTATTTCAATTACAAACTCAAACACCAATTCCTGTAGGCATTTGGCGGTCCTAATGTTAACTGCAGATGACTACTGGACATTTCTGTTGTATTAATGCTGGTAATACAGTAAAAATCTTACATATTGCCCCTTTAAGGTAGTGAGGGTTCCAGAAAGACAATAACCCTAAACACATATCAAAAGCAGAAAAAAAAGTATTAACTGCTTCTGGAGTGACCACGGCTAGGAAGAGTCCAACTCAATCACTTCATAACCTATAGCAAGATCTGAAAACAGCCTTTAAAGAAGAGAACCTCTGAAACAATGAATTTTAGCTGTTTTCTGCTAAAGAGTGGGACAAGAGTGGGATATTGATGAGAACAGAAGGCATTGGTCAGCCGAAGGCGATGCAACCAAGTTCTACACATAGCCTAAGTTCTTTTCTTTCTTCATTATGTTCTAAATTAAATTTGTAAAATTAAATGTATCTACAATTTAAGTTATGTTATTTCAAAGGAAATACTACGTAATGTATGTAAAGTACCAATATATTTGTGCCAACTGAAAAATACCAATTTGAGTCCCCTTAGGTCATTTGGGTGACGAGAATTACTGAAGTAGTATATAACATTCACGAAGTATCAAAACTCGACAAACAATTCCAGTCATTGACTCAAATGTACCAAGTTTGAGTCAATGTCCGTCTCAACTGACTGTCTCGACATTCATGCCGCGGCTACAACGCAAGGCCAGAGCCATGGAGTCAACATTGGGGGGGACGAAATCTGCCAGGGGGTCTAGGGGTCCCTACTGAAAAAAAGACTCTTAATCATCAATATTTGCACAATCAGATATCACAGTGTTGGTGTTGCTCCTAAGAAATTATAATTAATGTTGCTGCAGTACCATCATTGCAACTGACCTGTAGTTAGTTACCCCAGTCCAAAGACAGAATATTCCCCTGTCCCCCACCCTTTGACCTAACCCTAGCCACAGAGACACCTGTGCCTAAATCTAACCCTAGTGGCACCTGTGCCTAAACCTAACCTTAGTTGTGCCGACATTAATTATGACCAAGACGGCGATATCAGATCTGTCATCAATATTTGCTCCTTTTCTCACCTCCATGTCACCAGCTCTCCCTACACTGTCGGCATCCTCTTGCTCTTTATCTCCCACTCTCTTTACTCTGAACACACGAGAGATAACATGAAATAAATATTATCAGTAAACAAGTAATGTTTCTTGCCATGAAGTTCAGGAATGGATTACAAACCATTTCTGATCTGAATGGCAATTATCATTTTATCAAAAAACTGACTCATCTCTTGTACAACTGTTTACATCTATCATCAGACTGGTCCCATTTTTGTCACTGCTCTCAACTTACTTTTCTTCGTTTCTGAGGCTAGCCAAAAAACTGATGTCACTGCCACCCTCCTTTCTTGTTCATGATGACACTCACTGTGAATGAAAGCTGACTGTAATCAAACTGCTTGCACTTTAATCAAACAAACACTAACAATGCTATTTATCATAAACAAGTACAGCTATACAGTGTACTATACGAATATGCAATAAATGAAAGCTATTATATGGTCCACATAAATTACACATGCTGCGCAACATAAATGATTGGCACTTTACTCAGACTTCACGTAGGCCTTCTGACAAATTTCTGACAAAATAAAGACATTAACGTTAGTTGAATACGCCCGTGAGCACCATTGTTGGTCACTGGGTGAATGTGTGGCTAATTAACTTTCCAGGTAACTTAGCTATGATAGCTACCTTTAGTGATGGTTGATTAGGTTAATTGATGGTTGATGTTTAATTAGCACTCGCAAATCGGCCCGTTTTCACTAAAAACGTTTGTTTCCACATACAATTACTGACATTTTTAGTAAAATATTATTTTTTTCCACAATTATAGATCCAGCGCAAAATGACACATTGACGTTCTCATTACAACAATCATAATTGACAGTGATATAGCCCTTGTAATGTTTAGGGTAAGATGGGGTTACACCCCCATGTAATTCACAAAAATCCCACAAGGTGTGACCAAATTTTTTGCCCAGGACTTTCCCTGGCTGCAACTGACCTTGCTAAACTAAAAATGTTCTCTGTGTCATCGCAACTTTTGGACATATTTCAAGGAGGGTATATTTGCAGACTGCAAGTCAGGGGCATTACTTCATATGGGGGTTCCTTAATATTAAGTTACGCCCATTGACATTTTCCATTGGTCTGGTGTTTTTGATTAAGTGCGTGTGTTTATGAAGGATGAATTAGAGGGTCAATGATGAAGATTTCGGTAAGTGCTTCCATATGACAACCTCTAGGTATACTATATTTAGGGATAGGTAACGTGTTCACTAAGGTTGCTTATCTACTTGAATCTGAGATTCAAATAGCTTGCTAGTTACGAACACAGAAATCACTACAACCCTTATAGCTCCATTTAAAGTTAGCTAGCTACGCAACGATGTAGGCTACTTGTTAGCCAGCTCTAGTCAATTGGGGTACGTTATAACTAGCTAAAGATGCATGATGACACTGATCCACCTGTCACTATATGCAAGCAGGCAAGATCAATTTATTTTGTAGCTTCATATACACTATGTTGTCATTATTTAGAGATGTAAATGAAATAATAATTTTGTCATGGCCATCTTTTATGCAGATGTGTAAAAAGTAGAAGTACTCGGCTGTGTTCATCACTTTTGGGAAGTTCCTAAGGAGGAGCTAAATTACCTAAAGTTCATAACTAACCAGTGACCTTAATTCATTATTTACACTCTTCCTTTTTATTTAATTGATCACTGGTTAGTTCTGAACTCCCTTTACTCCCTTTACTTAGATCTTAATTAGATACTTCCCAAAAGTGGTGAACACAGCCGAACCCAGTTAAGCATTTTTACTTTTTTACTTTGTACACCTCTACTTCTATGTGCTTGTTGAGATCTTTCATTTTAGTTGCCAAGATGCGTTGTTGACCTGGGGGATGCTGTTGCCTGGGTAAATGCCAACATCGGCCTCTTCTGAGACCGGGTCTCACCCCTGAATAATGAGGAAATAGAGGGTGCTGTGCAGATGCATAGAGAGGCCTGAACTCTAGAGGAAGAACAAGAAGCTCTCTCCCCATTCATGTTTTTGTTTCAGAATTTTGAAGACACTGAAACATTCATGGATGAAATGGACAAAATAGGACTTAGTGTTAGTTTTGAGATTCTCTGTTAATTGTTTTTGTTGATAAAGATACCCATTAGCTGTCTTTAAACAATCAGCAGTGCTGGTTTCCACACAACAAATATGACAAGATCCAGAAAACACAATACAGCTCCGGAAAAAATTAAGAGACCACTGCACCTTTTTCTTTCCTTTCCAAAAAAGTTGAAAAGGAAAGTTTTGAGTGAGGAACAGAAGCATTCAATTTGCAGATGTCTCTTAATTTTAACCCTTCTGTTCCTCACTCAAAACCTTCCTTTTCCACTTGTTTGGAAAGGAAAGAAAAAGGTGCAGTGGTCTCTTAATTTTTTCCGGAGCTGTATAGTTTGATGAGACAAAGAGACAAGAAACATCAGTTGTTTAGCAAGAGTAAACTGCAAAGTGTTTTGGAAGTGTTCACCTGGCCATACAATATGATAGGATGTAACCAAAGCCTACAGAATCTTGACAAAGCTGAATACACAGTACATAAAGAAACAGTTTAGTTTTGTCAGTGTTGGAATGTAATGTTTTAAATATTTGATGGGGTGATGAAATGTTTAATTGACTAAATGGCAAATCATTTAACTGTGTATTTTTAGGTTATGCCATTAACTTTAAGATTTTGGACTACATTATTGGACTTTCAATAATGTCTGTTGTGCTCCTTTGGACCTGTTCTACTTGTAATTTATGCTATTGAATAAACTTTTATGATAACGGTTCAATCATATAATCAATTCCAAGACATGTATCAGACATTATATTCCTCCCAACAATGTTTTAAGTCCATAACTACATCATTACTCTAGAATTATAAAATGTACTTGTTCCAGGCACCCCCGGAAAAATTAATATTTCTGTAAACAGATGTTGACCTGACCTCAACAATGTGCAAAGTGAAAGTTGCCACCTTTCTGCAATAGGCTGTAGAAAATTCAACACTTCCAGGTACCAATTTCAACTTTCTAGAACATTGCTGTTAAATTGAATAGTGCAAGTCAAAGTAAGGAGAGAAAATCACAATGATTTGCATGAAAACTGGTCAGATCTACACAGCAGAACCCACAGGTCTCGGCAAATGACCTTCAGAACAGTTTAGCTGAGTTGTTGCTCACAGGTCCACCGCATGTTCACATTTTTGTAGTATGTTGAATCTATGTAAAATGCATAAATGGTAATCCTGTATAAACTTGTGCAAAACGGTGTCCTGTTTCATTTTGTAACATGTAGAGGTCAGATCAACTATACTCTAACTGCAATAAGCAGCATTCTCAACCATCAACATCCTAATGATGGCCCTCTACTGTGTCACATATAACCAAGCAATGGCTACTCAAACAAAAACTCACCATGGCAGGCATAGTGAGTACATGGCTGTGCATTTGTATGTATGCATGTGTCTGTATTATAACTGCACTCTAAACCACTAGTGTCTCATTCTTGACTGTAACCAAAACATTTAAAACTATTTTTATAGGCACTTCAGTTTTCAAATTAATATATTTCATATATTATGTTATCAAACAATTTTAAGCCTGAAACAAAATACAATTAAATTGTATTTCAGTTTCTGCAAATGATCTTGGAAAAATTACTTTTACATAATCGATACAAGCATAATCAGACTAGAACTCTTTTTCAACATGTAGTCAAAGCAAATACACTATTGTTTTCTATATCTATGCTTGAACCTAGTGTTATATCTTGACAAAAGATATTGAATGAAATCACACGGACTCTGAGATAAAGTTGTAACGGTAGTTAACTCTTCTTCCTCTATTAGTACACTCAACGTAATGACATCATACCCATACATGACACCTAGTGTCAAACCGTGTGTCAAACCAGGATGTCCCCAAACTGACCAATGACGAACATCAGTGGGCGTAACTTAATATTCAGGAACCCCCATTTTAACTGACCAATGGCGAACATTAGGGGGCGTAACTTAATATTCAGGAACCCCCATATTAAGTAACTCCCCCGACTTGCGGTCTGCAGATATACCTTATTGCATATTTCCACAAAACGTTTCTGACGTAAGTTGATACATTTTTTGAAATGTTTAAAGATTTTCAGATATGTTTCAATTAAGTTAGATACATATATTTTTTTATATGTACTAGTAGTAAAGCCTTCAGATAAATAATCCACTTGTTTAGAGAGAAAATGTTGAATACTTTTTAAATAAAGTATTCATATGTTGAATGAGTGTTTTGGGGGTAACTGGCCCCCCTTCTACAAGAGGTAATTAGCCCCTAGGGGTTGTTCCATTATGGTTATTCTTGTCATGTGTACAATCATGAGCTCAGTTTGTGCTTGCTAACTGTAATTAGTATTAATTACAAGAAATGTATGCATAAAACAGATTAAATGGATTTTAATAAATGTGTAAAGCCTTATTGGTGTAACTACCCCTCCTGGGCCAGTTACCCCATGGGGGGCCAGTTACCCCAGTACAAAAAAACATATCTAATATCTAAAATGTATAAATTGCATCCATTTGGTTCCCTTAAGGTTTATTTACCTAAGCCTAATCATCATCCACATACCATTTCTTCCTCAACATTTTTGTTTTTGTGTTCGCAAGTACACATTGTTCCTGGGGGGGAGAGATTTTTTTTTAGAAAAAAATCTATTTTCTAAAAACAAGTGTATTCTCCTAAGCCTAGTTATCATTCACATACCCCCCAACCCCCCAAACATTGCCAGTCGTAGCATAGCATATTCTTATATCAATATATTGTGCGGGGGGACATTATGAGCATATCTGAAAATTGGGGGGATATTTCCCCGGAATGTATATTATAATTACGGCCTTGCTATAACGTTGCCACAAGTTACGGGTAATGTCCATAATCCGGATAACCATATATGGACAATAAACGAGCTGACAGATTACATGGAAAGCGTGCTTAGCCAGTGACAAAACCCCATGCTTGAGTGGTAAGTGAGGTGGAGCTACTGATATGAGTCAACCAGCATTTCCACTGGTCCTCACTGTGGTATAAAAAGCGGACACCAGGAGCTGTGTGCCGTTATCTTACGTATTGATATGTTTTGACGATTTTTTGTCGAACAGAGATAGCATCACGCGTTTTCACCAGCAAAAATTGGGTGTTCATCATTTGCGTTCTATAGTTAAGTGTCAACTGTAACGATTCGGATTACCACCATCATGGAAGGCAAGACTTTTGTTCAATTTGCAATTTTACTCTCATCGGTACTATTCACATTTGAAGCATCAGGTACGTTTTATTTTTCGCATTTTATGAGTTATATCTCAAAAACATGTAGGGAACTTTTGCCCGAACAGATTAAACTGATTATTACATATCCGATTCGATATAATCCCTTGCCAAGGTTTGCATTCTACTATCAGATGCACAACCAGCCCTGTGTCTCAATGCGAAAAAAATAAGTTAATCTAAATCCATTTATAATGTACAGATTGTCTTATATTTAGGGCTACTCTGTGTATAACATCTTGATTATTAATGTTTTATCAATATGCCTATATACAATCCTCTATGAATGTATTTTTCTATTTCGGAGACAGTACAGTCATTTGTTTTGAGTTATTTAAAACCAGACAGGGTTTACCGTTTAGAAATGTACTTGTATTTAATTAGTCTAGTATTTGGTCATTTGTTGTGACCGTATGTACTGGTATAATGCATTTGCAGTTTGTTTCAGTTGTTTTAGATTGTTGTGCCATACATATAAATATATAGAGCTAGATACATAAAGGTCTTTGATTTCTAATGTGAAACATTAGATCTTAAATTCCAACTGATGGCATACCTTGAACATTTATCTTTCAAGGTCCAAACAAATAAATAGGTAAGAAGAGTGTGTATCATGTAAAACACAACTAATCATGGGTTGTTTCTTGTTTCTGGGTGACAGGTGAGGATTATTTACCTAAGGCAAAGGATATTCGATGGGTGTCCATTAACTTCAAGACATTTCTAACATGGAGCCCTAAACCTATCAATTACACATATACAGTTGAATACTCAGAGTAAGTACATCATGTCTCTGCAATCTCTGCAGACACAAATCGACCCCAAATTTGCTGAATATCTCCTCAATAAACCTGAGTTTACAAACATAACACACAACTACCACTTCATTGCTATGAAGTGAAAGACAGAAAAATCTGTTCAAGTTCACTGATGATGAACTGTTGTTTTGTCTTCAGGGTCGGTCAAGACAGACAGAGAAACCCCTACTGCATCCGGACCTCCGCTACAGAGTGTGACCTTACCAATGAGCTGCGAAACCTACAGAAGACATACACCGTCGACATCCTATCAGAACCACTACCTGGTGTGACCTCTGATCTTGTGGAGTTCCCCTTCAGCCAGGCGGACAGGTTCTGCCCCTACAAAGACAGTGAGTGTCATTCCAATAATTAATTAACTATTACATTGATTATTGCATTTAGGCTCATACGGTAAAACAATTAAATTCCAGATACAGCGTCTCTCATGCATCTCCTTTTTTCAGCTAAAATTGGAGGACCTGATTTTAAGATAGTACAGAAGGAAAACAAAACTAAGATCATGCTCCACATTCAAGACCCTCTCACTCCCCTCTACAAAGATGGCCTACAGTTAACGATCAGAGACATCTTCAAAAATAACCTGAAGTACAAAATCATATACAGCAAAGCCGGGAGCACAGGAAGGGTGAGTTGAACAGCCAGACATGCATTTTTTGTGAATGCTTGCCCATGTTAACTATTGCCTCCATTAACCCCCTGCTGGTCTATTGAGAGATAATCCTGTGTCTAATAACACCTTTTGTCAACAGAAAGAGAAGATATCAAACCTTAGGGACGTAGCGCTGACTGGTCTGGATGAAGGAGAGAGCTACTGCCTCATGGTTGCAGCCTATATCCCATCTCGCTCAAAGAGACTGGGACAGTGGAGCAAGCCGCAATGCTCTCCCAGAGAGAGGAAGACCATCTTTGATGGTAAGAATCCCTATAGTGCACATGGTCTTTTGGGGGTGGAGGGAACTTATGACAGGCAAAATTAAATAGATTCAATTAAACATGTAGTGGATTGAGTTACTACAGCAAATATGATCTACAATCGTGAACTGCATCTGGGCAAATGATAATAGCCCTTTTTAAATACATTTAAACATAAGTCATTTAGCATATGCTCTTAAAACCGTAACCCTGGCAGTGCATGTGCCACGCTATCTCAGCTGAGCTACACTGGACCAGTTACATGTAGAGAACAATATTTAGCAACTTCAAGAATTGTAGAAAAATAATAATCAGGTACTAAGTACTTGTCTCTTTTTTTCAGAATTCACTGTTGGTGCGATTGCAGGTGCCAGCGGGCTAATGCTGGCTATTCTCATCATCTTCATCACTCTAACTGTTGTGTGTTACAAATGCTGCTGCCGCAAAAAGGACATCATATTAGAAAAGAACAACCCTCATTTGAGTCCAGTGTATGTGTGATAATTCATGGTACTTAATTTGACCCTTTGAGGAAGGAGCTGGACTCAATAATTTTACACAAATGTGTTTAACACTGGCAACTGTGAGAAAAAACCTGTTAATGTGGCCTTACTAAAAATCATTATTAGCTGGTTCTTTCGATAGGTATATCGTTTTTTACACTACTTATTTGTTTTGTACTAATGTTGAACTGGTAATTCAGATGAACTGTTGAACAGATGAAATACCTATATTTGTGTAGCCACAATGAAAGAAATTAATGTAATTACTAAGCCATTTTTATTTATTTCATTTATTTTCAGAATGTTAAATATCTATTTTATGTCTTCAAGATGCATTTTCTCATTTCTGGATGATATGTAGTTCATATTAAATATGATTCATCAAAGGACTGTGTTGTATGCACTTGGATTGGGATGAGTGAGGAAAGGTAACAGTAGGAAAATGATAACGAAATCACTGTTGCGCACATTTTCTAAAAAATGTAATTGATTTATATGATTAAAATCTATTTTTTTTATGTAACAATATCATGAATAATTCTATTTATGGCGCCATCTACTGAAAAGTATCTGTATTACATAAAAAATGATGCATTTGTATGAATATTTTAGATTAACAATCCATTATATTAGTTGCTCTGGATAAGAGCACCAGCTAAATCACTTAAAGATAAATGCAAATATGAAACAAGAGCAAAGTGTTTTCCAAGGTACTGACTGCGTTTGCAATACAGAGTAAATAGTGACCCAGAGGTGCCCCCTACTGTGACTCATTAAACCATGTGGAATGTTCTAACCAAAGGACATTATACAATTCGAAAAACAAAAACAATACTATTTTCCACCTAAATAGATTTACCTCTGGAATATAGTACGATTTCCTCATATCAATTTTGCAGTTTGTGTTGGGGTAACATGCACTAAACTACACTAATCTGTAGATTAATTAAATTAAATAAGGAATTAATTAGGATGCGCTAATTCTGTGATATCCAACAAGGAGAACAGCACAATATGCATTTGATAATAGAAGACAGAAGAAGAGGTCTGAAAAGTTCTCAAGAAATATATATTAATTAAATATATTAATATATGTGGAGTTCAGCACATGGTGATTGCATTTTAAATATTCTATATAAACAAAAAAAAAATAGATTTCATCCCCTGTAACAAAATAATGGAAGCTTAAAGGTGCTACACCATTTACAGTTGTGCTCAAAAGTTTGCATACCCTTGGAGAATTGGTAATATATGTACCATTTGCAAAGAAAACATGAGTGAGCAGGCAAAAAAAATGTCTTTCATTTCTTATGGGATTCACATTCAACTGTAGATCATAACAGAATGGCACATTCATAAAACAAAACATGGCAACAAAGAAAAAAATGAACTGACCCCTGTTCAAAAGTCTGCATACCCTTAGTTCTTAATAATGTGTATTGCCCCCTTTAGCATCAATGACAGCATGCAGTCTTTTGTAATAGTTGTCTATGAGGCCCCAAATTCTTGCAGGTGGTATAGCTCCCCAGTCGTCTTGGCAAAATGCCTCCAGGTCATGCAAGTCTTTGGTCGTCTTGCATGAACCGCACGTTTGAGATCTCCACAGAGTGGCTCGATGATATTAAGGTCAGGAGACTGTGATGGCCACTCCAGAACCTTCACCTTTTTCTGCTGTAACCACTGGAGGGTCATCTTGGCCTTGTGCTTAGGGTCATTGTAGGGCTGGAAAGTCCAAGAGCGTCCCATGCGCAGCTTTCGTGCAGAATAATTCAAATTGTCTGCCAGTATTTTCTGACAACATGCTGCAGTCATCTTGCCATTAATTTTCACAAGATTTCCTGTGCCTTTGGAGCTCACACACCCCCAAAACATCAGTGAGCCACCACCACGCTTCACAGTGGGGATGGTATAGGCCTTGTTGACTCCTCTCCAAACACAGCGCTTATGGTTGTCACCATAAAGCTCCATTTTGGTTTTGTCACTCCAAATTACAGGGTGCCAGAAGCAGTGAGGCGTGTCAACGTGTTGTCGGGCATATTGTAACCAGGCTTTTTTGTGGCATTGGTGCAGTAAAGCTTCTTTCTGGTAACTCGACCATGCAGCTCATTTTTGTTCAAGTATCGTCGTATTGTGCTCCTTAAACAACCGCACCGTCTTTTTCCAGAGCAGCCTGTATTTCTCCTGAGGTTACCTGTGGGTTTTTCTTTGTATCCCGAACAATTCTTCTGACAGTTTTGGCTGAAATCTTTCTTGGTCTACCTGACCTTGGTTTGGTATGAAGAAATCCATGAATTTTCCACTTCTTAATAAGTGATTGAACAGTACTGACTGGTATTTGCAAGGCTTTGGATATCTTTTTATATCCTTTTCCATCTTTATAAAGTTCCATTATCTTGTTACACAGATCTTTTGACAGTTCTTTTCTGCTCCCCATGGCTCAGTGTCTAGCCGGCTTAGTGCATCCACATGAGAGCTAACAAACTCATTGACTATTTATACACAGACTAATTGCAATTTAAAAAGCCACAGGTGTGGGAAATTCACCTTTAATTGCCATTTTCACCTGTGTGTGTCACGTTGTGTGTCTGTAACAAGGCCAAACATTCAAGGGTATGTAAAATTTTGATCTGGACCATTTGGGTGATTTCTGTTATCATTATGATATAAAAAGGATCCAAACAACTATGTGATAATAAATGGCTTCATATGATCACTACCCTTAAATAAAAGACATTTTTTTTGCATGATCAGTCATATTTTCAAAATCAATGCCAAAATTTCGCAATTTCTGCCAGGGTATGCAAACTTATGAGCATAACTGTAACTGCATTTTCAGAAAACGTCCATAATAGAAATGGGAAAGCAGTTCTGACTTTGTGGCTGCATTATGTAGAGGGAACTGGAGCAAAAAGACATTGTAATTTACTGGTTGCAAAAATCAACACTTTTCAACTTCATGTTAGAATACAAGCATTAAATAGTGTGAGGAATTATTCTGCAATCTAAATCACTGGGAAATATATTTAAAACTAAACATTTTTTAACAGCAGTTGGCCCCAAAAATAAAAATCTTAACACATTACAGAAAATGGGAAGCTGGGCAGATGGAGTTACCATAATGTTTTGAATGCAGCCTAGAGTTTGTCAAATTCACCCAGGTTCCAAATGGAGATGAGATGCTATATGTAGCACCTTTAAGATACAAAACAGTTAAAAATAAATACAGCACACCATTACTGTACTGTTATACCAAAACTACTTAAACACATAGTTACATTAACAAACTTCATGAAGGAATAATGCACTTCAGTGTTTCAACTACCAACACTTTTTTTTTAGACAAAACATCATGTTATTTTGACATCTACATGTACCATTTTAAATACTAAAAACAATGCAATGTTAACAAAAAGTACACAAAATAAAACAAAATAGATAAGGCTATCATTCTTAGTACATTATTTGCTTCATGTATATTTAAAACTCTCATACAGGTATCTTGTGAAATACGACAATCATATACAGTGACATGACATCCTGCTTCCAGGTGTCAACAAAAACACAATCATTCAAAACTGGCCCTTGGGAAGAGCCCATTCGTACATTTTTTTATTCATGACAATGTCATTTTAATGGTATAAAGGTGAGATTATATCTCTCAACATTGAGAGCGCTCCCAATCTTTATACTGCAGCCGAATCTTGTAAGACGTTAGGACTGGACTTCTGTGTGTATTCTTCATGTAGTGCAGAATTACTTAGGACCATCGAACTAGGTCATTATGACCCAAACTCAACTGTTTTCTTGGTGATGGGTTTGAACTCATAGTTCCCCCTTCCATCCATGTGCAGGTAGTACTGGAGAAGAGACAACAATCACTGGTTAGAATTTAGAACGTTTGCTCAAAGCAAATAACATTACACAAAAATAATCTAATAGCGCAGTAAAATTCACCTGGATGTGTTATTATTATTATTATTAGCAGTGAGGTTTAATAATTCTGTGTGAAAGGACATACCTCATGGTGCTTCCACAAAGACTTCCTGTGAGAAACCATGAAGAGTGTGATGTCCACCTAAGGAAATGCAAATATGACATTCCAGAAGCTCAGAAAACCTTGTCAGCATCCTGTTACCATGCATCAGTTTTCACAATGCCTAAGTATTTATCAATATCAATTGGATCCCCACTGGGTTCTCCCTTTGTAGTAGCTAGTCCTCCTGGGGGTACATATACTGACAACATATTATTTACGATCCTATAATGCACAACCCTGTTTCCAAGTTGGGACATTACGTAAAATGCAAATAAAAACAGAATGCAATGATGTGCAAAAAATTCATCCTTGTATTTAACTGAAAATAGTACAAAGACAACATACCAAAATTTTGAAACTGAGAAATGTTATTGTGTATTCCCATTGTTGCTTGATATAGGATTTCAGCTGCTCAACAGTTCGGGGTCTCCTTTGTCGTATTTTTCGTTTCATAATGTGCCAAATGTTTTCAATGGGTGACAGGTCTGGACTGCAGACAGGCCAGTTTAGCACTCTTTTACTACAGAGCCATGCTGTTTTAATACATGCAGAATGTGGTTTGGCATTGCCTTGCTGAAATAAGCAAAGCTTTCTCTGAAAAAGACATCATCTGGATGGCAGCATATGTTGCTCCAAAACCTGTATATAGGGCCCTATAAAATCATTTTTATTTTTTGGCCAATTCCGTTTTATTCTTCTCAAAATTCCATTTTATTTTTCGGTGATTCCATTGTATACACAAACAACACAACAAGACATTCTGAAGTTTATTTTAGTAAGTACTTTCAGAAAAAGTACTAGTACAATAAGTGCAACTAGTAAACTCTCTTAAATTACATTTTATTTTTGGAGGTGGAGGAGGCTGAGTGAGCTCTAATTTTCAAACTCTCCTGAGAATTTTATACAATACATTCACTGTGGCACTGAATAGTTTTTCCGCAACAAAAGGATCACTTGTACAATACAGTGGGGAGGGACAATATAATGTGGTTGGATTTATAACACAATCCCTCTCCAAATTTAATGACAACAAGTAGATTAACAACAATAATAACATCAAAATATGATTTTTTTACATTGATAATGTCCTCTACATTAACTTACTGTATATAGGGCCTAAAATAAAAATTGCCCAAAAAATGTTATTTTTTGGCAATTCCGTTTTATTCTTTTCAAAATTCAAATTTTTCCATTTTATTTTTCTGTGATTCCGTTGTATACACAAACAACACAACAAGACATTCTCTAACCATTTCTCAATGTGCTCCACTTATAATAAAGGTAAATATTCTTTACCTTATGTAAAATATTATTGAAAAAGTAATTTTGTTTTGTTTATATTTTTCCTACATAGTTTTTACTTTGAAAATTTAATGAATACACACTATATACACCGCAGACCTTTATTTTGAAGGCACAACAACATAATTGGAAGTCTTATTGTTGCTGCCGAATGTATATAACGTTTCACCACCGACTTATTTTGAAGGCAAAACACAAAAACCGGAGGTCTATCAAGTTGTGACAGTTAGCTTGCTAGCTACCTTTGGTTGTTGCTCAGACGATGGGTACCTTTTTTATAGCAATGTGACAGCCACTTACTGACAGCTCAACACAAACATGTGCGTGCACAGACACAGCCAGTTATGTTTCTCTGACCTCACTTGCTAGTTTGATACTCCGGACGTGGGGTGCAGGACGTTGCTGTACTGTGATGCTCGTGCGATAGTGAACTGTAACTGTATCTCAATCCATGTGTGCGTAATCAGATCTGTAAATGTGTAAAAGAATCTCTAACTGCGTACCGTGTTTTGTAAATGTACAGGAATCTGCAAACTTGTATTCAGATTCTGTGTGTGCGTAATCAGAATTGTATGTGTAAAACATCTCAAGATCTGTATTGAGATTTGCAAGTGGATTGAGATTTGTAAATTTGTGGACAAATCTGTAAATGTGTATATAGATCTGTAAATGCGCAGACAAATCTTTAAATGCGTATACGGAGAGTCATCAGTTGCAACTCAGATCGGCCTCTCAATTCGCTGTCTTTTTACACGTGACTTTTGCTACAGTTCTGCCGCGGTAAAGATCTGGAAATGTGTGTGGCAATTTGCAATTGTGTGTGGAGATTAGTGATGTGCACTTCGCAAACAATTAATTTGTTTTGAACAAATCTTTTTAGTGACTCAGGACTCACGAGTTCTAGTGACTCGTTTAATTATATCATTCATTCGAACATTTAACAGCAGATTTCTACAACATGATCACTTGCTTCATAACCGGTCCTCCAGCTCAGTTCTCCGATCAACTTCTATGTACATTCGCAGAGAAAAATAGATCAAGGTAGGAACATCATAAAGACATGTTTATAACTGATAATTGAATGCAGACTATAATAATTAACATAGTTAGTTGATTACTGATGTCATTAAAAAAAGCACAGAACTGCTGCTTTGCCTAAGTAAAAAAGACTTGTGAACGACTGACTTGTTCAGTTTTATCGTTCAAATGAACGATTGTTTTGTTCATTTGAAGGACTGGCAGCGGAGTTCTACCCAACCTCAGAATGCACTGTTAGTTTTATGTTCGCAAAGAAAAAGAGATCAAGACAGTAGCATTATAAAGACATGTTTGTAACAGATAATTGGACACATGGTAGGTCTAAAATAATTAGGCTAATGTAGTAGTTGATTTTTGATTGTAATGATGTACACATGAAATCGTACCGAGCCTTTGCCTAAGTAAAAAAAAAAATGTTAACAACTCACTTGTTCAGTTATATCATTCATTTGAATGGTTTTTCGTTCATTTGAACGACTGCCAGCGGATATCTACACCAACCGCTGGCTTCCAGCTCAGTAGCCTACTTTGCGTCCTACAGCTGTTAGTTTGACGTTCTCAAAGAAAAGTTGATCAAGAAAGTAGCATTGTAAATACATGTTTGTAACAGATAATTGGATGCATGGCCTATATTAATTAGTGTAGTATTTGATTTTTGATTGTAATGATAAAAATCATTACAATCAATGATTTTTATCATTGATTGCAGGGGCGTAGGTTTGATTTCAAATGTGAGTGGGACAAACACTAGCGTAGCGTGGTGACGCTGGGCTGGGGTGCAAGCTGTCCTTACATGGACCCCCCACCCACCAATCCTGAGGTCTGACTGTGGTCTGACTGTGATAAGCCAATCCTGAGGTCTGACTGTGATAACCACATAGAAACATACAATAAAAAACCTTTTTATAGAGGTCAAGCACGGGCCCCCCACCCACTGTGGGACCTGGTGCAACCGCACCCAGGATAGCTACGCCAGTGGGGATAAATATGTTTTTGCAAATACCCATGGTTTTGGAATGGGATGGCCAACAAGCTCATATATGTGTGATGGTCGGGTGTCCACATACTTTTGGCCATATGCTGTATGTGCACTGATGGACAACATTTAATTGATTCTGCTACAACGAACACACAAATATAGCCTTCAGCCATTTCATTTAATATTACTTAGTTAACATATTGTCTGTGATGTGTGCTCTTAGTGAAGAGCTACTACAGACCTCTGTATTTCAATGTGTGTGGCTATGAGTGAGGAACAGAAGGGTTAAAATTAAGAGACCACTGCAAATTGAACGCTTCTGTTCCTCACTTAAAACTTTCCTTTTCAACTTTTTTTGGAAAGGAAAGAAAAAGGTGCAGTGATCTCTTAATTTCTTCTGGAGCTGTATATTTTGCAACTATCATTCATATATAACGTTAGCCTAACTACACCTTACCACTTTTAGAAAAACACACTGATAAGATAAATATCTACCCCATTCATACGTTACGGGAGGTAATTAGCTAGAGGTAATGTCAGCAAGGTTACCAAACTTTCATGAGCCAGAGATCACAGTTGCTAGTTGCAATGGTAGCCTCTACTCTGCTACGGTAACCAGACCTATCCAGCAACTACCTCAAAGCAAAGTGCCTGCATGTGGTCCTAAAGCCAGTCTGATTCGAATTACGCAAT
>JACXGI010002654.1:44960-70988 GCA_016801175.1 Esox masquinongy
GGGGGGGGGGGTTGTTGGGGGGGGCATTACTGACTCAAATGAACAAAATGACTCGAAACTTTCAAATTTTTTACTGAATGACTCGACAAGATCCGAGTCAGTAGAAAGAGTCGAACTTCCCATCACCAGTGGAGATTTATGTTTGCCGCAGTAGCTATACAGCCTACATACCACCAGACGGCGGTAGCACACACTGATTTTAAGCATGACATACATTGATGGGCGGGTAACGTAGTGGTTTATGGAATGCCATTTAAGTCAGTATTAAATAAATTAATATGGCTATGAAATAAATCCTGAAATAAAGAAATGAGGCAATAAATATATAAATTAGTCAATATATAAATAAATAGTTTTTTGTTTCAAAATTATGCTTTTCAAATGACTACTTTTATTCATTTCAGGGGACTTTCATTTTATAATTCCACATTTATTTATTTCAAGGGACTTGTATTTCATAATGACACATTTCCATCTGGTATATTCAAATGAATGGGGCATGGTTATCTCACAGTTTCAGACCAAAGCAACAGGAGCACTGAATCACTGAATTTGAATATATGAGAAGGGCTTGAAAATATCTGGCGGATGGAAAGGACAGTAGGCTACAAAAGAAAACATTGTTGTTGCTCATTATTCAGATGCATGCGATATCTGACTCCCAAAAAAGCTTCTAAGAATTATTTAGAGAGGCTGCCAAC
This sequence comes from Esox masquinongy, assembly GCA_016801175.1. NCBI lineage: Eukaryota > Metazoa > Chordata > Actinopteri > Esociformes > Esocidae > Esox > Esox masquinongy. The sequence continues at coordinate 45,662 of JACXGI010002654.1, forward strand.
CGCCGCGACGGGACAGTGTATGGGCTCAAAATTCAGGACATCCTGGCTTGCACATCCATTTGATTTAGGTAAGAGCTTTAGGTAAAGTTGCTTTGTAAAGTGAACATCATTACTTTCGTATTATATGTATGTTAGCTATCTAGATGTTTGTCGTATGTAAACCAAATTAACATGACAAAGCTGTGGACACGAGTGATTGCAAAATGTTAGATACAGTAGCTAGCTACAGTCCTAATGTAGCTACTTGTGTGTGTTGAGTTAGCAATCGTTTTTGCTAAATAACAGTACAATAACCTCATGTTTGCTAAGTTAGTCTCATACCTAATCGTTAGTAATAACAAATGCTACCAGTAACGTGTATCTTGTTAGTTAATCGTGCTAAATATGTGCAACCCTAGATACCAATAAATAATGTATTTATTAAATTCAGTCCATACAGTAGTTGCTTCAGATACTGATATAGCCTTAATTGATTAATTTGCCTTGATTCTTGATCAGCCAATTGCTTGAATACTGACTAATTTATAGATTACTCTGTGTTTTATGTCCAACACTAGGATATAAATGTATCAGGATAAGTGTGAAGAACCGGTGCCCACTAACTGTTGATCATCCTAGTATACAGGCACCGTTGGAGGTGCAACAGGCAATAATGTCCAGAAGAGCAGGTAGTGATTACATGAATACCTGTAAAAATGATAAGCATGGCATACTGAAGTTCTGTCTACAGAAGTTCTCAGTCTCCCATTGCTGGCTTGCCTCTCTAGTTAAGTGTCCTGAATGTTGTGCTGTTTTGGGATGGGATGTTAAAAGGGGTCCTGACTGGTCACTACAGATTCCATGGCACTGATGGTATGAGTATGGGTTTTAAAATATTGTAATGGAAAAATATAAAATATGGCCCTTGTGAGAAAGCATGTCTTTTCCTGATAACATATGTGAATTTTATTTCTTTACTTTTGTTAAAGAACACAACACAGAGGAGTGGTACTTCGCTACCTTGTGCTATATGAGGTATCGTATAGCAAACAGCTGGTATCAGTTATTGAGGGGCCCCACCGACAACCCAACAGGTGTGTGTGTGGAGCCAAGAACTCAAGAGGGGACACTATACCAGGCCCTATAATGTTAAGATATAGAATACACTCATGTGATTGGAAGACAGCCAGATGTGGATGGGATGTGCTGAAGGTTTGGTCTAATATAAATGTGCTGTTTAAGACAAAGACATTTGGGGAAGCGCAAAGACATCTGGAAAGAACAAGAAGAGAGAGAGATGGAAAGAAGGCTGAACATCTAGGAAAGACATGTACTATATTTTGTGAATAAACAACAAAGAACGCTTCTCCTCCTGATTTGGGTCCACCATTACTCTGCAAAAGAGCCAGAAACCAACAGCCTCATAACAACACTGGTAACTAATCATCCCCAGCCTCCAACTGGCTCATTCATCTGCTCTCCTCCCATTGTAACTATTCCCCCAGGTCATTGTTCTAAATGAGAATGTGTTCTCAACTTACCTGGTGAAATAACAGGTTTAATAACAATCTATTAGCTAATGAAAAGCCCTTCTATTCATGTGTTTTAATTAGTCTATGTCTTTACTCTTCCTGTCCATCCCATCAGTGTTCCATACACCAATCAGCCATAACATTATGACCACTGACAGGTGAAGTGAATAACATTGATAATCACATTATTATGGCACCTGTCAGTGGGTGGGATATATATTAGGCAGCAAGTGAACATTCTGTCCTCAAAGTTGATTTGTTAGAAGCAGAAAAAATGGGCAAGCGTAAAAGCAAAAATTGTTCAGGAATGGTTTGAGGAAACACAACAACAAGTTCAAGGTGTTGACTTGGCCTCCGAATTCTCCAGATCTCAATCCAATCGAGGATCTTTGGGATGTGCTAAACAAACAGGTCCGATCCATGGAGGCCCCACCTCACAACTTACAGGACTTAAAGGATCTGCTGCTAACGTCTTGGTGCCAAATACCACAGCACACCTTTAGAGGTCTAGTGAAGTCCATGCCTAGATGGGTCAGGGCTGTTTTGGCGGCAAAAAGGGGAGCTACACAATATTAGGCAGGTGGTCATAATGTTATGGCTGATCGGTGTATCTGTCTGTTTATTCAGAGTTGGGATGCTGCAGAGTTCCACACGTACTGGGTCTTAAAGGAGTTCATATATCTGGAGTGGTGGAAACTATGGATGCACCTACGTGAAAGATCTCTGCTCATATCATCCAGTCATGAAGGGTAACTGAGTGTTAGACTGGTAACTGAGATGTTACTGTTTCAAATTCCCCAGATGAATGTTAGCTTAACCTTGAGCAAGGCCAAAACTTTATTGCTCCTGTTGGTCTCAAAGCACCTGTTAACTGACCAAAATGTAAACATTTGTGGAGGGAGAGGTGCTTGGAAGAAGTACGACAGCTAGCTGCTTGAGGAAAATTTTGGTTAAAGCCCTGAACTACCCAATTTACAATTCAATGGCTAGAGGAAAATTTTGGTTAAAGCCCTGAACTACCCAATTTACATTTCAATGGCTAGACATTTTTAACTCATTTCTGATTGTTGATTTCTTTCTTTGGCAATGCTAATCTAATTTGATCAGGTGTGTAAGCAGTTGAGTATTTCAAATGCATGGAATAACTGGGGGTTCCAGAGGAATTTTGACAACCACTGCAAAAATCCACCCACCATATACTCTCTAGTCAAGAATCCAAACCAATATATCTACAGTATCCTATCTCTGGTAGTAGCTACACGGACACCTGTTAAGACTGAACATTTTATTTCTTGCTGACTTTATTTTAGTCTTAGACATATGAGGGTGCAGAGGGAAACACAATAGATACCTTGAGGGAACGGAGGACCAGACCACTTTCAGGGCATGTCCTCCTGGATCAGTTTACTGCTCCCAGTACCTCTATAGTTCCAGCCAATCTCACACAATCTGAAAAACAACCTATAGGTTTGGCACCAAGCTTCACTGGTTTCCATAATAGCTAATATTGGCCTTTTTTATCCTCTTTATGAACCAAGGACTGTTTTTTTCAGTCGGGATGGATGCTACTCTGTGGTTGGATACAGCTTTGACATATGCACTCAGTCATTACGGTCTGTATGTGTGTTTGACATGCATTTAATGGGTTTCAATATTTAATACAATTATTTGAATTACCTTTTTGTTTGTCATTCTTCAATATTCATACTTAAATTGTCTCTGAATAATAAACGGTAATGTAAGATATTTAAGCAAACACTCTATATAACTGACAAGAACTCTTGGACATCGGAGCATAATGCAAAGGAAGAGTTTTTGACAACTTTCACCTCCCACCTGAGATTGTGAGGATGCCCTGGGAGACACTATTCACATTGCCGAATGGCGGTGCCCAGAGGTGGCGTCGAAATCGTAAACAAAGGCGTGGGAAGCGTGGAGGTATATGGGCCAGGCTAATGCTAGCCCCCCATAGGCCTTCACTACCTAGCCTTTTCCTCGCTAACGTACGGTCACTGGCAAATAAGATGGATGAAATACGACTGAGAATCATCTCACAAAAATGGATCGCAGCATCATAATTTTCACAGAAACATGGCTTAACAACAACATACCCGACAACGCAATTGAGCTGGATGGCCAAAATGTTTTCAGAGCGGATCGGATTGAAATTGATTCCGGTAAGACTAGAGGCGGTGGACTGTGCATTTATGTAAACAAAACATGGTGTACAAACACTTACTTAACCGGGAATCACTGCTCAACCAATCTGGAATGCCTGATGATTAGATGCAGGCCTTTTTACTTGCCTCGGGAGTTTATATCTGTTGTTGTTATGGTAGTCTACATACCCCTGGATGCAAATCCTAAGCTAGCAATGAAAGAACTGCAGGCTGCCATTAGCAAACAGCAGACAGAACATCCCGATGGTGTTTTGGTGATTGCAGGGGATTTCAACCATTCAAATCTGAAAACTGTTTTTCCGAAATTCCATCAAAATGTCTCCTGCCCCACCAGAGGAGACAGTACACTAGACCATGTGTGCACAAACATTACGGAGGCTTACAAAGACATTCCCCTCCCCCACCTGGGGCAATCTGACCATCTTTCACTATTTCTACTCCCCAAGTATTTACCCCTCATTAAACGATGCGGAGGCCTACAGCTTTTCCAGAGCCAGTCTGAAAAGGGGCATCAAGATGGCTAAAAATTACAACAAACTGCGGATCGAGGAAAACTTCCACAACTACGAACCCCGACGCATGTGGCAGGACAACCAAGCCATTGCTGACTACCGGCCAAAGAACCCTACCTCCACAGCCAGCGACGTCTCCTTCACCGATGAGTTAACCCCACAGGCCTCTAACATCTCAGCCTTTGTGACCCAAGACAACTTCCTGCAATACTCTGTCATGGCTTTTGGGATGCGAAATGCACCAGCCACCTTCCAACGGCTGGTTAACACAGTGTTAGCGGGAGTTCCCAACTGTAGTGCCTACATTGATGACCTGATGGTCTGTTCAACTGAGTGGACAGATCACATCCATACACTAGGGATAGTGTGTGCACGTCTAGCAGCCGCTTCTCTTACCCTGAACTTTGCAAAGTGTGAGTTTGGGAAAGCCACGGTTACTTATCTTGGCAAACAGGTTGGCCAGGGTCAGGTGCGCCCTGTTGATGCCAAGGTCTCTGCTATTGCTACCTTCCCTGCACCTACTACCAGACAAGAGCTACGCCGTTTTTTAGGAATGGTTGGCTACTACCGTAGTTTCTGTAAGAACTTCTCTGCGGTAGTCGCTCCGCTCACGGATTTGCTCAGTCCGGCGAGAACATTTGTATGGTCTACAGATTGTGAAGAAACTTTCAACACTGCCAAAGCACTCCTGTGTAGTACCTCTGTTCTTGCTGCTCCGGATTTCGAGCAACCCTTTAAACTAGAGGTAGATGCCAGTGCCAGAGGTGCTGGTGCTGTTCTGCTGCAGGCAGACCAAAATGGAGTAGACCATCCTGTCTGCTATTTTTCTCAAAAATTTAACAAGTGTCAGACTAACTATTCAACTATTGAACAAGAAGCTCTTGCTTTGTTGTTAGCTCTGCAGTACTTCGAAGTCTATGTTGGTTCCAGTGCACTCCCAGTGATAGTGTATACGGACCATAACCCCTTAGTTTTTCTCCACCGTATGTACAACCAGAACCAATGCCTTATGCGTTGGGCACTTGTTGTGCAAAACTATAATTTGGAGATCCGTCACAAAAAGGGTTCTGATAATGTACTGGCAGATGCTTTGTCTCGTGTTTAGAGATGTATGATTTCTTTTCTATCCTGTGTGGATGCCTTTGCACGTTGAATGATGTTCTGTATACTTTTTATGTCTTGTGTCGCAAACCATAGTAGGGTTGCTCTTGTAAAGGTGGGAGTGTTACACATGCAGGTACCCTGTATGCGCGTTTGTGTTTTTTCCCCTCCTGACATCTCCACAGGTGTCCCTTATGTTCCTGATTGTGCTCGTTGATGTTTCCCACTTGGCAGTCATGAGTGCTGAGGTGGACCAATCAGTGGACACCCCTCCTAATTGCACCACCTGTTCCTTTTTCCATTACCCAATCGCATCACACATCCCTGGTTTAAAAACCCAGTCATTTGGTTCTCCCAGAGAGACTCTTTTGATTTACCCCACATGGACATAGACACTCTTGAAATACATACCTTTTTAGATAGACAGACACTTTGTTCATACATCACTTAGTTTAGCACATACATCTCACTTTGTCCTGTTTCATGTGAGTATGTATTGCTGTGGTGTTTTGTTTGGTGTTGTCTAGTCAATTGTTTGCTGTGTGCTGTTTAGTCCTTGTTTGACCAGTGTGTTTTTGTTTATCCCTGTGTCTCTGGGAAAAGTTTTTTTTTAGCAAGTCGCCCTTGGGCATACACAACCCTTAGGAAACCTTTGTCTAAAAACACTAGTTAGACCTGAGCGGACCACCCACTGTATTTTTGTATTGGTTAGTAGTCAGCTAAGCGGTTCTTGAGGCAGGCAAGTTCAGTTTAGGGGTGTTTTGACTATATTATTTCATTTTTTGGGTTCAGCTCAGCCCCTTTTCCCTACCCCCTTTACCGTTACCGTTACTGATAAACGTTTTATGTTTGACGGTAGCTTTGGTTGTCTGTGTCGTTTGTTCTCACTGTTCATTTACACTACACTAATTTGCATGAGTTTTATGTTACGGGTCTCTGTACCATCCACCCTAGACTGCTAGAGCCACAGGGTTCGTAACACTGTAATAAAATCAAAAGGTGCTTCAACAAAGTATTAGTTTAAGGGTGTGCACACTTATGCAACCAGGTTATTGTGAGTTTTTTATTTTTTATTTTTCCCCCTCAAAGATTTCAGTTTGTTTTTCAATTGAATTTTTCACGTTACAGGTCACATTAAAGGTGGAAAAAGTTCTGACATGATTTATCTTTGTCTCATTCTTTTACATCACAAGAACCTGGCATTTTAACAGGGGTGTGTAGACTTTTTATATCCACTGTACCTAAAATGCAAATTAAAAATAGTTAAACTGTTCATGTCATCAGAATAATTTTAGATGGAGTAACTAGCAAGACTCCTAAAAAAAGCCACTAGCTGCTAACTAATGAGGCAATATGAATTCCATGTACAGTATAGTGTGTGGCATTGGGGGTTAAAGAGGGACAACAATATATTGTTTTGCTGGATGCTGCACAGTGCCCCACGATTGCAAATTATATTGGTAATTTTACAAACTCTCCTGAGTATTTTGTACAATACATTCACAGCGGTACTGAAGAGTTTTTCGGCAAAAAGTATCCTATCTACATTACAGTGGGGGGATGGAAAATAAGGCCTTTACACACTGCATTGTTCCAGGCTAAGACTGGCCCCGGGTTAGCTTAGCCTGTGTTCACACAAGAGTTTGTCAACCCTGAGCTAAGGATTCACACTTGTGTTCCTAAGCCCTGGGCAAACGGACAAATACAACACAAAGCCATTTTACATTCTATGATAAGCTGCAAATGTTGCGTTCTCTCTGGCATGCGAATAATGTTACTGTAGCCTACATCACTGACACATGATCAATGTTACGCTACCATGATTCAATTAACGACTTCATGACATCGACTGATCAAGATGCCCACCCTGTCGGTATTTGCTTGAACAACTTTGTCATAACTACGCAAAGAAAGAGAAAAACGTTAGTCAACCTTAATTCTTTACATATTTTCTGGAATTACATCCAAAGCAAGCTGCAATAACTACTTTGCTAAGATAGAGCAGGTATAATGAAACAACAAAACTTTGCAGAGTGAAAGGACCAAAACAGACGAAGCTGTTGGTAACGGTGTGCGTCACAAGCGTATGAAAATTAAGTGAAAGGGCAGCTTTTATGATTGGACAATAAACATTCTATGGTTTGTTCTTGACCCTGTTTCACACTGGTTATTTTGTCACAATTTTTCTGGGGCTAGCCCTGAAAAGTCGGTGCTAACACTACTCCAGAGCATGGCCAGCTAGCCCTAGGCTAAGGGTGGTGCTTTCCCACTTAAAAATATGCAAGTGTGAACACTTGCTCAGCCCTGGGCTTAGGAGGCCCTTAGCCCAGGGCTTAGGATGCTCTTAGCCCTAAGCTAAGGTGCAATGTGAACACATCTAGTGTGTTTGGATGTATTACACAATCAATCTCCAAAGCAAATGAGCACAAGCAAATAAAAAACAATAACATCAAAATAGGATTTTGTATATTAGATCATGTTCTCTACATTAGCTTATATAAGCTCTAACCATTTCTTCTGTGCTCCACCTTATAATATTCTTTAAATTGTTCATTTACACAGACTATAGACATTTCTCATTTTACATTATTCGAGCGGATAACACAAAAATGGGGTTGAAAAACAAGGCTATCCACGCACTGCTCGCAAATCCTCACCTGGCTCCATTCGAATTGATCGATAGACCGAGCGAGCTACAGGATTGGACTTTTCGGACATTGGACTTTTCTGTACTTTGAGATGGTCATCCATAAAGTACAGAAAAGTGATTACATCGAGGGTAATTCGCACGGTTCCATAGTGAACATGGCCAGAACGTTGGCACGTGCCTACATCTCGGAGAATGCAGCCAGCCGTGGTGTAGTAACACGCTCGTGTGTCCCGGGCTCATAGCTGCTCATGGTGCGTTGGGTATATTCAAGGAGCCCCACAGGGAGATTTACAGCACCAGCTACGATAAAATCTACGTAGCAAATTTGTACACGCTCGAATCGTGCACCCGGGAGAACTCACCAAAAGGGCAACCATCTCCACGAGGCCTCCTTAGATCGCAGTAAACATCAATACCCTTATCCCCACCACAGACCGCAACCACTACATGGTAGGCATCCTGGATTCGGATCAAGTTGTCGAGTACGTGCCTCCCGTGAACAAGGTGTGCACCGCCTACAACACCGGCGAGACTACACACAGCATGGACATTGTCTCTGTGGACGACGGTTACGCGCTTGACAAGCCATTGGTTGAAGCAGAACACGGGGTAATAGTGAAACCAGCGGAGGCCCTGTTTTTCGTATCATACTTCGCTCCTGGTATAGACTACATCAACCTGAATGTTAGCTGCATCAATTACGACGTGAGCACTCTACGGCCCTGTCCGATTGCTATATGCGGGGGTGACAGTAGTTGCAGGAAGGATTACGGGAGACTTTGCAGCTCAGCGCATGAGATCATCATTGATGCTCGCAGAGCCGGAGAGATGATGAGGGAAGGTCTCGAGGAGTTGGCGATAATGGAGAGGAAGGCCAGGGCATACGAGCTGCCTGAGACATCGCCTTTCCCCTGGCTGGATAAACCAGAGGGAACCCGCACTAGGCGCAAAAGGTTTCTTTGGGAGTTGAAAGGAGTGGCAGCCTTGGGGCTTGCGTGGCATGTGTCCAATAGAGTGGATGCCTTGGACGATCAGATGGACTCTATTAAGAATTTGTATGTCTTGGTTTCGAATAGGTTGGTTAAAGTGAGCAACAAGCTCGATACCAACATAGCCCTGATAAATGGTAGGATCGATGACCAGGAGAAGAATATCCAGAAGAACAATGACATGATCAACAGCAACTTTGCCATGATGAGGGACGCAATGATGCAGAGCACCGAGGTCGCTTTGCGTGACACCAACGTAAAGTTCTCGGCCAGCTGTCAAATGTGGTACGCTCAGATGCAGAGCGTAACCCATCAGATGATGCAGGCTGCAATGAACACCAAGTTCATGGCGAAAGGAGTGGAAAACTGTCTGAGGCAGATAGCTTCGAAGCGTTCGGGGAGCTGCCCCAGCAGTATGGCAGTAATGCGTTGAGAAGACCGTTGTCAGAGGGATCATACCAATGCCCAAGATGAGTACGGACGGGGTCCCATGCTGGCCCGATTACAAAGTGTGGCTGATAGATGGTAGGTATTAAGAACCATCCGAGTGTCACGCCAAGTACTGTCATAAGCCCGGGCCTCACGAGAGGTACAATGTATCAAGGACCCAAGCGAGTGCAAGACAGCATGCTCCCCCTGTCACCGAGATATCTGCTACCAGGATATGAAAGGCACTTGGATGGAGGGTTCTGCCGCGGTAGAGATCGAGTCTCCTCCACTCAGACATTTCTCCTGAGCGCACATTTCAGACAGACCTGTCTTGTTCTCATATTTACTGAAAGACGACATGCCGGGAATACCCGAAATGGAGATACTGCAGAGCATAAACACTAGCGTACAGCTACTTGATGTGTGACAGGACCTGGACAACATCACAAGAAGCCTAGAAGAGTTTGACAGGCGATATCATGAGATTACGGCTAGCAGGGTAACATTCGGAGGGTGGCTCTCCGGATTCACGTGTGATGCGGCCATATGGACCTCTGTAGCCATACTCATGGCGTGGTGCACGGCACTCTCGGTTGGGATAGGCTACATGGTTTTTGGGCAAGGAAGCGGCGGAGGAGGTTATGTGCTCACAAACTATACAAGGAAACGGTCAAAGGTATTATAGACCCCTACACCCTTGTAAATGTGTGTATGCTTTTATGTCCCTTTGCCGTTGGGCGCTTGAATAAATGGCCTGTGTGTCAAGGATTTTTACGGGTCGTTGTGTTTGTGTGAGTGTCAAGTGTGGAACAATACAAGGGCATACGGTTGTCTATTACACAACTTTTCTTTATTTCACTGTACACTCTGTACAAACATAAACAGCAAAGTGTTTAGGGTTATATGTCCTCGCAGGTCTAGGTTTCACCTTGGCCTATACAATCCAAACACGTTTCTATTATACACATTCTTTCTGTAAGGCTGACATTGGGTCACACTGTGTATTGAGATCAGACACTCATTGAAAGACAAGAACAGTCTAGATCTTGATATGTATATCCCCTGAGTTACTGCAACGGACTGGCATCAGTAAACCTGCAAACTCCGCCATCCGAGCGCAACAGCACTGACGCGTTTCCCCTTGAAATCACCAGGTCACAGGGTTCGACAATATCCAGCTCGTTTCTCCTCCCGGGCATCACCAACCCCTTGGGTGGTTGGAACCACTCACCCGAATGTCGCCCAAAGAACCATCCTCCCGTAGAATCTGCCACGTGTTCGTACAAGTGAATGTAGCAGTTGACGAACATGGAACCCTTGACATGTATGTTGCGTACATCCCCGTTTTTATCGGGTTTGATCTTGGTATAACCGCTTCTCTTCATTCTCAGCACTGGACCGTCTTGGGCCAGTGTAAAGTTAGGAGCCACGATCAATACACCGTGCGAGATGATCCGTGGGTCATCCTTCTCTGTGTAGACAACCATGCTGGCAGTATCCTCAATGTCATAGTGTAAACCAAGGCCATCTCCTATGTCGTGGTCGAATTTAGCCGAGGTTCCCCTGGAGAAGATTACTCTGCCCCTTGATGCCATATGGTCATACTCCCCAAAGTGAACACTGGTGCCATCTCTGGATATGATCAGATCCGTGCTGGAGGATTCCATCTTATCAGCCGGGGTACACTCGTAGACTTGTGTTTTGTGCAGGTTTGGATGGATTGTGTATGTGAGATCACCTTCGATTGTCAAATTCTCATACACAGATGACACAACCTGGCCCTGCTTGCTGGTCATGTTGGTGATCAGCATGTCCATGGACACTGAGCTATCAAAGACTGTTACTTTGGGAGACTCGCATACTTGAGTTGCCTTGGTGTTGCTCATAGCTGTAGCAGACTGTGTATAGTCAAGCTGTACTGATCTGGGATCCTAAGGATCTAAGTGTATTAGGTTTCCAGTGTGTACCACTACTCCTAGATATACTATGCGAATATCCGACCAGGTTATCTAAACTGGAAAATTCGCCTTTACATGACTAGAATGTACAACAATCCATGGTGAGTAAGTCTAAGTACTGTACAACAGGTCCTCTAGATAGATACTATGTGATGAACCCCGTATGTGAAATCGGTGTGCTTTCTACACTTAGCACCCTTGTCTCTTAGACATTCCCACACCCCCTGTAGCCCCATGGCATAGACAATGCCAATTCCAGTCAATGACAAGTCTTTGTACATTAGTTTTATTTCCAGCAATCACTCACGCGTCCTAGATAGTTTCCATGTAACATACAGTGTGGCAAGTACCCAAGATACGAATTGAGGGTGTCTACACCGGTCTCTGCTGGTTCACACAGCCTAGTCCTGGTGAGATACACAGGGCTTGGGTGCCCTGTATACCAGAGATGAGTGAACAGTGGTTGGCTTTTCTATAGTCCAACCAGAGATGAGTCAACAGTGGCTGGCCTTTCCATAGTCCGACCAGTGGCTGGCCTTTCTATAGTCGGACCAGAGATGAGTCAACAGTGGCTGGCCTTTCCATAGTCCGACCGGTGGCTGGCCTTTCTATAGTCCGACCAGAGATGAGTCAACAGTGGATGGCATTTCTATAGTCCGACCGGTGGCTGGCCTTTCTATAGTCCGACCAGAGATGAGTCAACAGTGGATGGCATTTGTATAGTCCGACCGGTGGCTGGCCTTTCTATAGTCTGACCAGAGATGAGTCAACAGTGGCTAGACTTGGCTGTGAGCTCGTTCCTGTCTGGCATGTAAAAGCCCTTCCGTGAGCCACATCCAGATCACAGCTTGCGAGCCTTCCAGAGGTGCAAGACACGATCAACTCTCACATCCTAGACTACAGAGTGTTGAGCTCAGTGTACAGACAGGTTAGTTTAACACGCTAGACTTTATTGTTACATCGGACACAAAGTGGGTGTGGACACCGACAGACACTGACATGGAGGATAAAACACGAAGATTCATCATAGCGTAACACCCTCGGTGGTATTTGACATCTGATCGCATAGACAGTTTCAAGTGTCCAGACCAGAAGGACTTTTCGATGATGTGGTCAACCTGATGGTGTGTAAACAGAAGGAACTGTCCGAAACAGAGAAGAGGTACAAACCGAAAAACATTTACAAGACTATAAGGAATATGGTGATCTGGGACGCTGACGCTATACCGCAAGCCCCGACGTGCTCATTACTGCTTGTGCTGATGGACCTGGTGGACATTGAAGGAGGAAACGGCTTTGAGTCTATGGCGACTGTAGACAAGGCTGGTCTCAAACACGTACTGCTGGCATACGGTAACTACAAGAGCTTCTACATACTGAATAAACAACTGGTAAGCACCGATGGCAGGAAGGTGATTCCGGTGGTCACACAGTACTCTGACCCCTATAACTTTGCATACTACGATAGCAGCAGATCAATGATTGGAACCTACACCGTGGTTATCCTGAGTATCGGAAAGGATACCGCAAGGTCCTACTTCGTGCAAGAGGTACTGTCTGTCCCGGGACTCGAGGTGCTGAAAACTGTCACGGGTGACATGTTCGAATTCTGGAACATGGCCCTCAAGGTACCCACGCACGTAACAGCCCTAACCCCTTCCTTTCAGCTAATCCAGCTTTTCCAGTTGCTGCGCACCGAGGCTAAAAACCAGCCTACCCAGAGCAAGACCGAAGCGTCTGGTTCTTGTGTGGAAGAGGTACGCCCCATGTGCTGTGTGATAGACACGGTTTCGAATGAAACTGTGAGGAAACAGTGTGAGGCCAGCGTGGACTCTTTCACCAAAGACCAAGTAATATGTGATCTGAAGCGCTTCCATTACGAGAACGGTGACACTCATACTGTCTACTTTCGAAGAAGCAGTAGATTCCTGGATGATAAGCGGGTGAACCTGATACCAGTGGTTCACCTGAGAAAGAGTCAAGTCCAGGCCCCTGAGCTGTACTGTCACGGTTACGGTGATTTGCGGGAGAGGAACCAGGCGCAGGCATATTCACGTTCGGCGGTTTTTTAATAACAACAAACAAACCAAAAAACCAAACAACGAACGGACGAAAAGCTAAACTGAATGAAATGAAAATGCGCAACAAGCGACTTATAACAGAACATTCAAACAGTAGCACAGCAAACACTCACCAAAAAACACGAAGACAAGCAATAATGATCCACAATGCGGGGAGCAGAGGGGAAACATTTAAACATGTACAAATGATGTGATAGGGACCTGGTGTGCAAGATTAAAGACATGTGACAGAGACAAGTCCGGGGATGAGTTTGTGCGTGATGGGAACTGCAGGTGCACGGAACGGTGGCGCTGCTGCTCACCGTATCATGACATGTATGTCTCCACAACGCTGAGGTTTTGCAGGGCCGTCAAGCAATGTTATGTAAAGGGCAACGGGGAACTAGTGAGCTGTTGGAATGACACACTGAAGGAAATGGAAAGGGAGACCTTTATCACCGGACCAGACATGTACCAAGAGATACACCATCCCGCTTTGACAACATTCATCAAGCGTGTGAATCCAAACAGCTGGTGCAATTATATATCTAAGCACGTGGAGAGCATGATTATGGACCCGGTCATGGTCGAGGTGGTGGAATTGGCCATCGAATTCATGGAGAGCAAGATCCCCAATTCGTTTGCAGTGGCCGAGTTGCTCTATTGTCCGATTGAGAGAGTGCGAGAATACCTGAAGTTTTGGGACATGTACTCGTCTGACAACATCATTCAAAACATCGTAAACAAGAAGCTTGTCAGTGTGATAGAGGAGCAGATGCGAATGGACTGGGCGAAATTGGCCAATATCGCCTCCTCTTACGGGTGAAACAGATACGGTGATGGCAACCCCGCAATGGTCTCTGCGTGTGAACAGTTGTTCAAACGGCATACCCTGGACTATGTAGCCAAAGCTCAGAAGTTGTGGCACGCGTTTGTCAAACGTGTCACAAGCAAGATCAAGGACAGGGAGATGGTCCAGATGTATGCCAAGGCTAAGGTGCTCTTTTTAAAACTCTGCATTTATAACAACAAATTAAAGACAGCGCTCAAGGTCGGAGAAGGAGAGCTCTGCGATCCAGAGAGCAGATCTGCCTCCCCACACTCAACCAATGCTCTAGACGCCGATATGGCTTGTACAGGTCTGATTGAGGACGAGGAGCATAGCGAAGATAAGGCTATGTCCGATGTGCCAAGTGACAGACTGTACTCTATCGTGACACCAGCATCCATTCCGATTTCACATTGAATCAAGAACATGTCGACTCTGCTGCAGAGTGAACCCTGATTGACCGGTGACAAACTAAGGAGAGATGCCATTTGTACTATACTGGGATTGGATAACACACTGCTGGACAAACGAAATGGTGAAATCCTTGGCGCCTGGGTCATTAACAACCGAAACGTTGTTACTACACTCAAGAGGAATGCATTGCAGGATAGACTCAGCAAAGCTCTGGTTGCTTGCCTGGACTCTATGAACACCAACAACTGGAGACACAAGGTACTGTACTCGTTCCAGGGTACCCGGGATTGGCCGAGGGAGCACTCGGACAAACTGGCAGCTAAACTGTACAACAAGATGAACCGTAACGGGAGATGCACTAAAGCGATCTGGGTGGCAAAAGAGTAGACAAACGTGCTGAAAAACAAGCATCGGTTCAGCTCCCCAAAGCCACGAAGCAAGCTCGGTCAGACTCTAAGTCAAACAGATCGTCACCCTCTAAGTCACCCGGGTCCAAAAGTACCAATACTCCCTGCGATGTACAAGCCCATAGCTCGCACCGCAGGTACAGTCATGAGGAAGACATTCTTTGCCTAAACGAGGCTGAGGAAGTGACCAGTGAAGATGAGAAGGAGTGTTTTGATGTAGATAATATCCCCGGTGAGGACTTGGCAGCTGCTATGTACGACGATGACGACAAGAGTCCTGGTACGATTTCAGCGACGACTTCATAGACGACGGACGCATCGAAGAGGACTACAGCAGCGAAACCGAGGACGATGAAGCGTTCTGCGCTCAGGTTAAAAGCAGGGGCAAAAAGGTTGTGTGTAAAATGAAGAATGTAATTCGGGGACGCGAGTATAGAAGCGTGTCACATTCAGAAGCCGAAGCCCCCCATAGTGGTATGGAAGAGGAAAGTCGGGGGTATAAGCGCGTCCTGCAATCTGAGTCCGACGAGGAGGTGATCAAGCCCGATGTAAAGCGCATCAAACGTACAAAGGAGAAGAATCACGGACCTGACAAGAGTGAGGAGAAGCGTAGCACGAGTACCAAGGTGGGTAAGGACACCTCTCCCTGTTGTTTTGCCAAAGAGGATAAGAGGCATGCTAAACTGAAACAGGACAAGTGTGACAAGGGGTGCGAAAAAGTAAAGCCTGCTCAGCCCACACGGACCCCTGATCGGGATTCCCCTGTATACAAAAGCAAGCTGTCGGACTCTGAACCCAATGACTACGAAGGGGAGGAGAAACACGGTCGAGATATAAAGTGGGTCAAGTCTTCCAAGAAGAGTGATAAATACACTCGTTCTCTCTTTAGCGACACTGACTCTGAACAGGACGAGGAACGGGACGGAGGTGTAAAGCGGGTCAAGTCTTCCAATGGTAAATACACTCGCTCTCCCTTTAGCGACACTGACTCTGAACAGGACGAGGACCGGGGCGGAGGTGTAAAGTGGGTCAAGCCTTCCAAGGGTAAATGCCTTCGCTCTCCCTTTAGCGAGAGTGACTCTGAACAGGAGGAGAGAAGACCACGTAAGAAGACCCAAAAGGCTAGGCCGGACAATACGCTCAGATATAAACTAGAAAAGGCAGAGCCTGTGAGGTCCCTCGAGTAACAAGAGGCTCTCGAAAAACAATATTTCAGCAACCCCTCAGGTGCTACATCTTCACCAATCCAGGCTCTGAAGTTACGTATTGTGAAAGTGGCCAAGTTGAACGATCAAGCTGTGCGGCCTACTGCTAATCCGAACCAAAACACACCTGATTACAAGGGCGATGGAATGCCAGGCCGTGAAGAGGAACAGTTAAACAAACAAGTTCACCCGAGCCACCCTGCCAAACCTGGATCTGCTGCAGAGTGGTCTGATGAGGATTCAGATATCGGATCGGACTGTAATGATATACGAGACAACAGACCTGAAAGGAAACAGTGTAGCGACTCTGAAACGGACTCTGTCAAGAAAGAGTATCTTGTTTCTATGTGAGATTGGTTATCATGTCGTCCCGTATGGTGAAAAAGAAGCAGCCTGCACCCGGGCCCCAAAGTGCTTGTATGATACGATATTTAGAGGGTCTGGCTAACAGTGTGTGTGTGTCTCAGTTAGATGAACCTTGCTCATCTGTTGTACTGTCATCTACATATTCGAATCCAGATTATAAAGCAGATGAACCGAAGGTTGTTCTTAATACTCTGGATAGCTATGTTGTTAAAAAGTGATACGGATTGCTTAGTTTAGTTTGCCATGTAACCTAGCGCAATGATTTATGATTTATTTATGACTGCTTGGTACCCATCCCTGTATGAGATAATAAAATGATGTTAAACAAGATGTCTTTGATTGTCACCGTCTCTTGCTTCTATAACCGCATCATGTACTGATCATTCCTGTGAGATGATAATGAGGCAAAACAATGGTACATGTATCATACGTTTATTACTAAGAAATGGGACACACATGATGGTACACCAGCAGTGGTAGCAAAGTTTTACAGAGCTTTATTGTTACAGGCGGTTCAATGGGAGCTGCTTCTCCTGTGGTACATGAGCATGTAAGCTACCCCGTCATATAAGTTGGATCTTGCTTCATAGGTTGTCTTGACATCCACCCAGGACCACAGCCTCACGTGAGCGTCGTCTGCAAGATACCACCCGTGATCTTCACAACGCAGATAAGCTGTGTAATGTCCACGGTAGTGAGTACCACGGTGCGCTACAACAGCGTACAGCTCATATATAGCGCTTACACTGGCTTCGGGTTCTTTCATGATGTATTTCAGATCCACAGTCTCCGGGAACGCAAAGTGCTTTCCTATCTTGACAATGTGAGCGGTATCTCTACCAATGTTTTTAACCCGTCCGAGCTTCATACACACAACCGGGGGTAATGACATCACCTTGCTTGTGATTTCGAGCTGGGTTCTCCTGTGACAGTTTTGCAATGGCAGTCACACGTTGTTCGCGTGTTGTCAGTGTACTGTTCCATGTATTCCTGCAGCTCGTTCGGGAGACTCTCGTCGATCAACAGGGGTATTGTGTTTGCATTATTCAGTACAGACCGGACTGTGTTACAACTAAGACAGCGCATACATTCCTCACACTCAATGTCCCACAGTTTTCCGATCCATTTCCCGGTCCCGCGTCTGTCCGCTAGAGCGTTGGTAATACACTTGAACACGAGGTTAGGGTCCTCCTGAACGTTGAAAGACATTCCACTGTACACGCTCATCGAGTCTATGAGAAAGCCCGGGTCGCACGGTGACCGGTTGTTTTCGGTCATCTCGTAGATGAGACCCTTGAGGCTCGTGGCCACTGTATTAGGAGCCCGGTATTCCTGTTCGTCCACTTGCCGAATGAGATCCCGTAGCTCACGTGTCTCGTACAGGCACTGGGCAATGCTGTTTATGCTGCAATGTGTCCTGTAATTGATCGAGCCAAGTATGGTTGAAGGTGGACAGAGAGAGATCCCGAGCAGTGCAGCCAGCTGGCTAGGTAGACCCACGTGAACGAGTGTGATGACAAGGACTAGTTTTGTGTATCAGTAGGTGTACAAGGGGATCAGGTGTCAAACTATCACAATGATTGCATTTAGTAGTCTGGCACACTGAATGCGGACACCTGCTTGAACAGCTCTCAGAGAGATCGCACTGGTTCCTGCGGGCTCAGTAGAACCATCAGGATCGTCATCCTGTAATATTCAAGAGTGAACTCGCTCACAGGACCATGCCTCTTTAACTTTGTGAACATTATGACAGGGGCCCAGTTGGACTCGGTATGTGAAACGGCATTGTGTGTGAAACAGTGGCCGTTGTCGTCATGTAGCCTCGACTGGTCCATTTGATCTACCCGGGGAACCCCAGATAGTGCTGAGTTGTTGAGAGTCACCTTGGTTAACCCCTGTGTACAATCCAGTGCCACGGCTTCGAGTATCTTGAATATCTTGACTCTCATCCTCAGCACTATGTTCCTAATCATTGTATTCACCTTGGTGTCACCCACACTCTCTGCTGTCTGGTTGCCTCTGAAAGGCGTCGGGTCTCCGTACACCAGCAGTGTGGAGCTGCTTATATTACACTCATCTTCCTCTTCACCCACATACGTAAGCCAGTTGGGTATATCGGATAAATAATCCCTTAAAGTGAAAAAGTTACCTTCTAGGGTCAACAGGTATGGAGTAGTCCTTTCGCTGGGAACGAAAGCTCTCAACCACTCAGCACATGCGAGACAAGCGTCCCGATGCTCAGCTTGGAAAGCTCTTTGTCCCAAGTCAGGTAAGTGCTTTGCCACCATAGTCGTACAGAGACTGACCAAGCTCTTACATTGTTCACCAAATATGGAGGGCTGTGGTTTGTTGAAGTTCCTGCAGAGATAAGGCACAATGTTGATCATCACAGCTCCTTTAACAATCAGGAGATTCTGCCATTCTGTCATGTGCGTGGGTAACAGCTTCATGTCTAACGCGGCCTTAAAGGACAGAAAGATTTGCATCAGGAACACGTAAACAGAGTTAAGCGAATCCGAAGTGTTCCAGCGTAACACCTGCTTGCATCCTTCGAAGAACTGTGCGTACTGGAACATGAGCATACCGTTGCGTCTAGAACACTTACACAATCCGTTTCGGGGACCAGCAAATATAAGAGGTTGCATTCAAGTCATGCTTTGTGACAGGAGGATCACTTTGTCTTTGAAACGTGCTATCTCCTTCTCGTTACGACTCTTGAGAATGACCATGGTTCTATATATCTCTCCGTTGATCTTCTTGCCTCACACAGTCACCGAACCACAAGACTCTTCCACGGGTCCCCAGTCTGGCTCTGTGGTCAATTCGCGGTTTCAGTGTTGTGCACATTCGACACTCACATATCGTTCCCTTGGGCCTCATCGCTGATGAGGGTGCCCACGCCGGATGCTAGCTGCGCGTTGCTCGTGTGTTGACCCATATTCAAAATATCGCTCAACAAACACATTTTAGAACCGTGACTGCCGAGTATCTCTCGACACACATCGCTGGAGGTCAACATGGGGAGCGAGTTTTCATCCAATTCCACATTATGCACATTGCCCAGGTACGCATCTATTGCGTCCGACATGCTTCCGACCATACTTTCCGTGCCATGAGGTTCGTTGAGTATAAGGGACAGCTCGTCTTCCCGTTTGAGTCTCTGTGTCACATTGTTCACTGCGGGTCGAGGAGGAACTTGATGTTGTTGACTGCGGACCACGATAGTGTCATTGTCTTCTGGATTGTCTACTTGTAACCCGGGGTCCGTTTTGGAGCGTCTGACCTCAGCCGGGTTGTGTATGTCACCAGCCTTGCGTTTGTTACACTTGCTTGTATACTCGCTGTTGTATACACCTGTGAGCGTTGCGACCTTCTTCACGTACCACCCGTAAGGCTGGATGAAATAAGGTGCCAATTTCATGGAGTCTATACCATAGTATACTTTTGGTTCGGACCTGAACACTGTAACCAGTAATGCTTTCTTGGATCTTTCATTCACCAGTTTAGTGAGTTCCTCGGGGACACAATCGTCCCCAACTATTATATTGGTCGGTCTATACTCCCCGACCTGAATGGATGATGGAATCTGTTTCGAGGGAGACTGTGCCTCGCTGATATCCTGACTCAAATACTGGTATCGAGTGAGGCTCAGCGATTTGGAAGGAGACCACCTCTCTTTAGGGAACAGTGTAATGCGCAGCACTCCCAATGAGATAAACTGCTTGTCCACAATGTTGGCGCCCATGCTATCGAGATTGGCCAGTATCGTATGGACAGTAGGCCTGGTGTCTTTGTGTTTTGCGTGAAGGGCTCGAGCGTTGATAGCTTTCATGTAGCCGAGCTCGAACGAGGCCGCATTCTCTGGGCTGTAAACACCGAGCAGATTGGATAGATTCTCAGCGTATGTTTGTCTACAGTAACCTTGTTGGGCCCCCTTGAACTGGACCAACGGCCAGCCGCTGTGTAACTCCCACATCATGCAATACCAGCTGAATATGTCACTCCCGGTAGTTGAGGTCAAACACTTTAGTACCTCAGGGGCCATGTTAGTACGGTTACCCCGCAGTTGGTCTGGTGTAGTGAAGTTGAAGAAACGTATCCAGAAGGGTGGTATGGCACGTATACCTTGTCGATACTTTGCTGAAGGTCGAGGAACTTGCCACTTCGGATTTAAGTGCTTCTACAAACACGAACCTTGGCAGGCGTCTCCAGCCGAATCTAGGCCTACGTGGGAAAGTGCGTACCCCGGAATGCACGAACCTTGGCAGGGATCTCAACCTGAATCTAGGCCTACGTGGGAAAGTGCGTACCCCGGAATGCACAAACCTTGGCAGGGATGTCAACCCGGATCTAGGCCTACGTGGGAAAGTGCGTACCCCGGAATGCACAAACCTTGGCAGGGATGTCAACCCGGATCTAGGCCTACGTGGGAAAGTGTGTACCCCGGAATGCCTTTCTAACACCAGCTCGCTCGTGTTAGAAAGACCCGAGGCCGAGGGGAGCGGGCTGGCTAACGATGGGTCAGAAAGACCCGAGGGCAAGGGGAGCGGGCAGCTCGCTCGTGTTAGAAAGACCCGAGGGCAAGGGGATGGGGCAGGCTAACGGTGGGTCAGAAAGACCCGAGGGCAAGGGGAGCGGGTTGGCTAACCGTGGGTCGTTCTGACCCCAAGACACTCTCACCTAACCGTGGGGCAGAACACACACCCCGTGTCCTGCAGGTCAGATCGTCCCTTCTTCTGTAAACCCCCAATCGGCACACGTGGGACAGTACGCGTGTGCACAGCCTCTGCAGACGTATTTCTTACACCTGTTGCACACGGTGTGGGTTTTACAGTCCTTCTTGGGCGGGCAGCTCTGACACCTCTTCCTCTTACTGGCAGAGGCCGGGGCAGGGGCACGGGCCGAGGCGTCGGGACCCTCGGGGCGATCACGGGCTCTGGCGTTCTGCGCAGCTTTCAAAAGCGCCGCGGACGCGTGAGTGCGCGGGAGACGCTCCCTTCTTTCGATGAGCGGCGTCACGAGCGCCTTTCCCAGCTGCTTGAGGAATACCCTCCTCTTGTTCTGCTTACGGGTCATCCAGCCGGGGTTGAGCTCCCTCCATATCACGAAGGCGTTGTACGAGGAGACGTCGATGATATTGTGGAAGAACACCAGGGGCCAGCGGGCCGTCATCCTTCTGCAGCTGTATGTTCCGACCACCTTGTCTAGGTTGTCCACACCTCCTTTGTTGCAATTGTAGTCCAGGATGATGGCGGGTTTCCTGTCCTGGCGCTCGCTGACGTCCACCTCCGTGTGCAGCATGCTCAGCAGTACCACGTTCTTGTTTTTCTTGGGCATGTAGGACACTAGAGTTGCGCTCCGTGTGAAGGGGAACCTGGACGAGAAGACCTCTCTGTCCTTGGTCGCGAGCAGCGCGGCCGGGAGCTTGACCTTGTTCTTGCGAACCGTGCCCACCATCATGATCTCCCTGGTCAGGAGCTGCCGTCCGAGTTCGTAGGAGATGAAGAAATTGTCGCACGTCACGTTGTGCCCCCTGAGCCCCTCTGTCACATCAAGCACTACCCACAAGCCCTGGTTCTTCTCCGGCCCCCCGACGGTCGGCTTCCCAGTGTACACTTGCATCTTCCACGCATAGCTGGATTTCGCATGGCAGGCAACCCACGACTTGATCCCGTATTTCGCGGGCTTGCTGGGCATGTACTGGCGGAAAGGGCAACGACTTTCGGACACAAGAGATGATGATGATGACGGTGATGATCATCGGTGTCATTGAAAATAGTCACGGGGGGGTGGAGTGGGCCCCTAGGTTTTCGTACAGATGTGCCACTACCGCTAGTGTGTATGTGTGTGTGTATGTGTGCGTGTGTTTGTGCATGCACCACCTCTGAACGGAACCAGTTGCTCGTCCACTGTCACGTAAAGGCCCGGGTTGTAGAGGTACGGCAGCCGCTCGGCCCACTTGTCCCAGACCTCTCGTATGGCCGCGGTGTGTCTCGCCGGTCGCGACTCGCGGTCGTCGAAGCGCAGCAGTCTAGAGTACGTGTGAAAGAGTTTCAGCGGCATCGTGGCATGGAACATTGGCCTTCCACTCTCTGCGTCCCACAGACTGGCCGCGGCCTCACCTCGAGACCTGTATACGCCCGCCAGGATCAGCAGCCCGACGTAGGCGCGCAGGTCGATCGCGTCCATCGCCTTCCAGCCGTCTCCGTATTTCCGAGAGCCCTCCAGGTTTGTCATCTCCAGGACCACGGTCTCTATCGCGGGTGTGATGAACAGGTAGAACGTGGAGGCTATGTCCCCGTGGGGCCCGGGGGCATCGTCCCCGTGACATTAGGTTCCGACCGCCTGCCCTATTTGGGATATGCCACCGAGGACACACGATTGTGCCATTTTTTGACCGGAACGTCTCTCTCTCGGCCCTGGGGTTGTCTAGGTCCTGGTCTGACGACGAGGCGCCGTCGTCATCGTGCTCCGGGTTGTATTCCTCACATCTTCTTCCTCTGACATGTCCTCCTGTTCCTCCTCATCCTCAGGGTAGTCAGGCGGGACATTTGCGAACTTCTGTTCTAGAACCTGTTTCGCGGTGCACCTAGCGGCGCCAGCCATTGCTTCCGAGCCTCGGTCACCGACCGAGCAGCATGCATGCACGTGCCACGGCCCAAAGTTAGTATCTTTTTCTTGCTCTCTGTACAGCGGCTGCGGGGTCCCTAGGGGGTTTGGGGCGGGCGGAAGAGATACAAACACTGGAAACGTTCGCTGACCGCTGAAAGGAGCTCTCGTGTTTTTATTCACATTTCTAGGGTCCGGCGGTGGTGGCGATGGGGAAGGTCTGCGATACACTGTAGTCCCGTATGCCTCCTTTTCACTACGTGTGGGGCCCAGGGTCTATAGGAGTAGAGGACCCCTCTTCTGTGTAGTTGAGCTTTTTTTTTTCTATCCTGGCTCTGATCACGCACGCACACAGATGAGTCGTTCTGACCCAAAAGGCGATGCGAGCGGGCAGGCTGCTTTTGTTAGAACGACCCGAGGGCAAGGGGAGCGGGTAGTCTAACCGTGTGTCGTTCTGACCCAAAGGCAAGGGGAGCGGATAGTCTAATCATGTGTTGGTCTGACCCAAAGGCAAGGAGAGCGGGTAGCTCGCTCGTGTCAGAAAGACCCCAAAGGCGATGTGAGCGTGACAGGCTAACAGTGGGTCAGAAAGACCCTAGGGCAAGGGGAACGGTCAGCTCGCTCATCTCAAAGCAACCCAAAGGCGATGCGAGCGTGGCAGGCTAACAGTGGGTCAGAAAGACCAGAGGGCAAGGGGAGCGGGCGGGCAGCTCGCTCGTGTCAGAATGACCCAAGGGCAAGGGGATGGGGCAGGCTAACAGTGATTCAGAACGACCCAAAGGCAAGGGGAGCGGGCAACTCGTTTGTGTCAGAAAGACCCTAGGGCAAGGGGAACGGGCAGCTCGCTCGTGTCAGAAAGACCCAAAAGACGATGCGAGCGTGGCAGTCTGCTCATGAGTCAGAAAGACCCAAAAGGCGATGCAAGCGTGGCAGCTCGCTCGTGTCAGAAAGACCCAAAGGCAAGGCGAATGGTTAGTCTAACTGTGTCCCAAAAGCAATGCGAGCGGGCAGCCTGCTTGTGTTAGAACGACCCAAAGGCAATGCGATCGGGCAGCCTGCTCGTGTCAGAAAGACCCAAAGGCAAGGGGAGCGCAGGTAGGCTAACAGTGGGTCAGAACGACCCGAGGGCAAGGGTAGCGGGCAGCTCGCTCGTGTCAGAGTGACCCTAGGGGCAAGGGGAGCGTGGGCAGGCCAACAGTGGGTCATTATGGCCCCCCCGGGCAATGCGAGGGGAAGGCTACGAGTGGGTCTTTAAGACCCCAGGGCGACGCAAGGGCTGGGAAGGCTGTCCGCGGGTCGTTCAGACCCCGGGACGACGCGAGGGTTAATGCCAAACTCCCCATCAACCGTCGTCCTCAGAGGCTGGAAGCCAAACCTCTTCCCCCCTTTCTAGCTGAGTGGAAGTAAAAGACTTACCAACCTCTCCAATCAATGGGATATGTGCGTGTGTGTAAGTGTGTGCAGGTTTCTTTTTGAGCCTTTGCAAAATATGGTGTTTCAAATGAGTATATGAATACAGACAAGGTAAATATAGTGACTAGTTTAAACATCTGTACCCAAGAGGTAGCGTAATAGAGATTATATGAGAATAGTGGTTACATGAGGTAGAATAACCTTGATTACATAAGATACAGGTGCTGGTCATATAATTAGAATATCATCAAAAAGTTGATTTATTTCAGTAATTCCATTCAAAAAGTGAAACTTGGATATTATATTAATTCATTATACACAGACTGATATATTTCAAATGTTTATTTCATTTAATTGTGATGATTAAAACTGACAACTAATGAAAATCCCAAATTCAGTATCTCTGAAAATTAGAATATTACTTAATATTACTTAAATGTTGGCCAACTGCAATGTATGAACATGAAAAGTATGAGCATGTACAGCACTCAATACTTAGTTGGGGCTCCTTTTGCCTGAATTACTGCAGCAATGCAGCGTGGCATGGAGTCGATCAGTCTGTGGCACTGCTCAGGTGTTATGAGAGCCCAGGTTGCTCTGATAGTGGCCTTCAGCTCTTCTGCATTGTTGGGTCTGGCATATCGCATCTTCCTCTTCACAATACCCCATAGATTTTCTATAGGGTTAAGGTCAG
>JACXGI010002655.1:6828-32796 GCA_016801175.1 Esox masquinongy
TCAGAGGGATCTCATTGTTGAAAGATATCAGTCAGGAGAAGGGTACAAAAGAATTTCCAAAGCATTAGATATACCATGGAACACAGTGAAGACAGTCATCATCAAGTGGAGAAAATATGGCACAACAGAGACATTACCAAGAACTGGACGTCCCTCCAAAATTGATGAAAAGACGAGAAGAAAACTGGTCAGGGAGGCTGCCAAGAGGCCTATAGCAACATTAAAGGAACTGCAGGAATTTCTGGCAAGTACTGGCTGTGTGCTACATGTGACAACAATGGTCTGATGAAACCAAGGTCGAACTTTTTGGCCATAATTCCAAAAGGTATGTTTGGCGCAAAAACAACACTGCACATCACCCAAAGAACACCATACCCACAATGAAGCATGGTGGTGGCAGCATCATTCTTTGGGTCTATTTTTCTTCAGCTGGAACCGGGGCCTTAGTCAGGGTGGAGGGAATTATGAACAGTTCTAAATACCAGGCAATTTTGGCACAAAACCTTCAGGCGTCCGTTAGAAAGCTGAAGAGGAAGTTCACCTTTCAGCACGACAACGACCCAAAGCACACATCCAAATCCACAAAAGCATGGCTTCACCAGAAGAAGATTAACGTTTTGGAATGGCCCAGACAGAGCCCAAACCTGAATCCAATTGAACATCTGTGGAGTGATCTGAAGAGGGCTGTGCACAGGAGATGTCCTCGCAATCTGACAGATTTGGAGTGCTTTTGCAAAGAAGAGTGATGTCAAGATGTGCCATGCTAATAGACTCCTACCCAAAAAGACTGAGTGCTGTAATAAAATCAAAAGGTGCTTCAACAAAGTATTAGTTTAAGGGTGTGCACACTTATGCAACCAGGTTATTGCAAGTTTTTTATTTTCACCCTCAAACATTTCAGTTTGTTTTTCAATTGAATTCTTCACGTTATAGGTCACATTAAAGGTGGAAAAAGTTCTGATATGATTTATCTTTGTGTCATTCTTTTACATCACAAGGACCTGGCATTTTAACAGGGGTGTATAGACTTCTTATATCCACTGTACGTGTTTAACATCATTTTATTCAAGTCTTTGGAGTTACACGTCATCCAAGAATTTCAGAAACATTCAGATTTCTGCTGATTAGAAAATCTGTAAACATTTTAGAAATACATTCTACATCCACAGCTTCATTACTCAGCAGTTTTAACACACAAACATCTGTTACATATGTAAACACACATAACACGTTCTCAATTTTAAAGTCTTTGTTGTCAGCATTTAAAAATGTTAGAAATTTATACATGAAGTTGTTTAGATCATTTGTTTCAACACCGTTTGACACCAATTGCGGCCAATCATCAGATGTGTTCCTGACCGTATCCATATGCTTGTTCAGATTATTAAAACGCTTTATACTGACATGGTCTTGGTTATTAAAAAGTCTACAATCATCAAATCCAGTCTCGATAGCTTTGTGCATCAACTGTTTAATCGCTAAAGCCACATAGAATTTGTTTAAATACATGTAAACACGACAACTGAAGTTACCCATCCTTAGGCACCAGGCTCCTTGTTTTCGACGCACAAAGACTCTACTGCGTTGCATACAGCTTCCTCATTAAATTTATCCATGTATTCATCCCTATTCTCACTCAGTCTCTGTGATGTTCAGCTCTGACTTCAGCTTGTGCAGAAAGTTCTTAGCTGCCACGTGAACTTCAGTCAGCGTTGCTTGAAAACCTGATGCATTCAAAGCCTTAACCAGCACGTTTCAGTCGCGGTGTTAAAACTGTCTCCACAATGTCATCATTATGGGTCTGAAAAAAATAATCAGGCAGGTCGAGACAAGAATGTCTTCTCTGGCTCGGGTGGTTCACTTCACATCCGATGCATGCTTTGTGGAGAATGGGTATGATCCAGGAACACGTTGCAACCAATGTTGCTTTGATGATAATTAAAATCTGCGGTTTTAATGTCTGGTGAATTTAACATCCCCAGAACCCTGGAGCCCTATTGTTAAACATCGGACTTATCATAACATTGAATGTCTGGTGAATTTAACATCCCCAGAACCCTCAAGCCTTATTGTTAAACATCAAAGCCACCATAAATTACATACCACGCACACCCCATACTATATTTCACCCCCGGACATGCAATCATCATATAGGAAGTTACAACCCCTAACATACGTCACACAGGGAGTACCACCCCGGAACATACGTCACAAAGGGAGTACCACCCAGGAACATACGTCACACAGGAAGTCCCACCCTGGAACATACGTCACACCGGAAGCCCCACCCCGGAACATACATCACACCAGAAGTCCCACCCCTGCATATGTCACACAGGAAGTCCCACCTACCAAACAGGAAATCTTGCCCACAAACCAGAGGTCCCACCTACTGTCAATCAATCATCCAAAACTGACAGAAGCCGTCCTATATAAACTACTCCTATTGCCCATTCAGGTTGCACGGGCAGTCCAGCTCCTCCAGGATGGCACAACCATACATGCCGTCGCAAGAACGTTTGCTTTGTCTTCCAGTACAGTCTCAAGAGCATGGAGAAGATACCAGGAGACGGGCCATTACACGAGGAGAGCTGGACAGAGCCATAGAAGGGCATCAACCCAGCAGCAGGACCGGTATCTGCTCCTTTGTGTGAGGAGAAACAGAAGCACTGCCAGAGCCCTACAAAATGTCCTCCAGCGGGCTCCTGGTGTGCATTTTTCTGATCAAACTCTTTGAAACAGACTCCATGAGGGGGGCATAAAGGCCTGACGTCCTCTAATGGGAACGTTATGCTGCCTGCAACATTATCCACCATGACCGGTTTGGCGGTGGGTCAGTGAAGGTTTGGGGAGGCATATCCTTGGAGGGTCACACAGACCTCCACGAAATCATCAGACCTTATACTGGTGCAGTAGGCCCTGGGTTCCTCCTGGTGCAGGACAATGCCAGGCCTCATGTGGCCAGAGTGTGTAGGCAGTTCCTGGTTGACAAAGGCATTGATGCCATAGACTGGCCCTCACATTCCCCAGACCTAAATCCAATTGAGAACCTCTGGGACGTAATGTATCTGTGCGTCTGATGCCGCCACGTAGTGCCACAGACTGTCCAGGAGCTCACTGATGCCCTGATCCAGGTCTTGGAGGAGATCCCCCAGGACACCATCCGCCGCCTCATCAGGAGCATGCCCAGACGTTGTCCGGAGTGCATACAGGCACGTGGGGGCCATTCACACTGCGTCACATAATGAGTTGCCGAGAAGAAATGAATACAATTTGGAACAGCCTGTGATTTCAAATGTTTACTTTGATTTTCGGAGTGAGATTAAATCCAGCCCTCAGTCAGTTGGTGATTTTGGTTTCCATTGAGTGTTGTTACGTCATTTTGTTCTCATCAAATTACACAATGTACAGTAAAGATTTTGATCTTTAATATATTGCGTTGATCGAGTGTATGATTTAAGTGTTCCCTTAATTCTTTTGAGCAGTGTAGATTTTTCATCTGTTTGGAGATTGCAAACCTGTAATGGCAATCACACTGTGAGACCAAAAGGTGTGGCCTGGTTGGGCACTGTGAGGCCAAGTAATAACCGCACGCAGTTCAAACACTAATTTTTACCTGCATCAGAAGAACAGTGGCGGAGAGATGTTTCTTCAGGCTCCGCAGTCTGGCCAAGTGCAAGGGAAAGCACCATGAAGAGCACCATGAAGAACAACTAACGTTACAACGGCACTGTACGAGTCAAAAAGAGAACAAAAATTTGTGATCAGCTGGAGAGATTAATTTGACTGGGTGCGTTACGAGGAAGGAGTAATATTCTGTGGCGTCTGCTGGGGGCAACATATTTTGGCTGACAAGTAAGCGACATTAGCTTGTACAAATTTAAATATTGTAAAAAGTTTTACAATTCAAATAAAATTTTAAAAACACCTCCATAGTTACCAATATTATTCCTATAATATTCTAGCTCATCTTCCTTGGTCAAAGGGACAAGTGCCTTCAGACCTGACACACCGCTGTCCCATGGGAACAGCAAACACCACACCACAAGGCAAAAGATTCTCATGCAGAAGTGCCAGCTGTAGTCCAAGGACTACAAAAACGGAGCAGGCCTTGTTTTATAAAATGAAGGAGGAGCTACCCTTCACTCACTTTCCTGCACTTCACGGGCTCATCAACAGGACAGGTGGGAAACTCCCAGACTGCTACAATTCAGAAAGAAGTTTGTGCTCGGTATGTCACACACAGCAAAGATAAACACAAATACCATAGCCGAACAATGCTTTCTTGTGTGTAGCACTCAAAGTGTAAACAGAATGATTTTGTTATTTGCAGCTTCATTTGTAACATATGATGTGGACAGGGAATATCTCATGGAGAAGATGAGGAAAGCCAAGCACTTCTCCATTATGATTGATGGGGCAATTGATGGTGGCACCATTGAAAATGAAGCTGCCTATTTTCGCATTATGGCGGGTGAAGGACCAGTGAATGTTTTCCTTTCCATTCAGGATGTTAAGGAAGGAAATGCTTCTGTGATCCTGGATGCCATCTATCCAGGTATTGTGGAATGGTTGTAGATTATCTGTGCACAAGTGTTTTCACAAAAAATATCATGACATTTAACAGCATAAAGCAATTGATAAGCGAGACTGATTCGGGTGCAACTCCCTTAATCCACACTTTTTTTTTGCAATGCCTCTGCCACCATGCAATTTAGGCCAAATGTTATCTGCCACCTCCTAATACAAACAGCATGCTCCAATTTCTCCTTTTTTTAAAGAAAAAAAACTATTGATGGACTCATACACAACTATTACAAAGGGTGAAAACATTCACTGATGCTCAAGGCAACATGAAGCATCAAGAGCCAGGGGGTGTAAACCTTTCACTTACTTTTTCCATAGCACTGTGAATGTTTAATGGGATGTGTTCAATCAATACATTAAATATTATAATTGTTTGTCTATACTTGATATATACTATATATAACTACATATACTGATGAAATGACATTTTATGGCCAATTCATTTCAAAGGTTTCACATACTTTTTCTTGCCTCTGTATATTCCATCCCCTACTGCCAACCCTCACAGAAAACATTCTTCATTTTTACATTTAAAAATCCTTCACTTAGTATGTTTTTTAAAGTATTTTAAAGCTTGGACACCTTTCCGAATCCCTCTCAAATTGGAAACATTGTCATAGCTCTGTCCACGACAATTAACTCCAATCCTAAATTCTTCTCAATCACTTCAATCAGTGTCTCTGCTAGGCACTGACCAATTGTGTCCTTCACAGTAGTGAAACCAACAAATGATTCATGTACACCTGCTTTTTTACTTTCATCTGTGTGGACATAGCTAATTAAAACAGGGGCCTGCTCCTGTTTTGAAATGTCAGGAGTGTAGTCAAATTCAACAGCAAATATTTTGCTACTATAATGCGGGTGCAAATTTTGCTGACAATACATTCAGATTTAGACTGCAAAAACTCATTTTGGGTACACCACGACAGGTAAGATGTTATTTTTTTGGAGGATGTTTCTCAGATGCTCTGCCATTGTAACATCATAACATGCTAGCAGCTCAATTAAGCCAAGGAAATTGCCATTTTTAGGGTTCCCCAATTGTTCTTTCTTCCCTCTCAGTGGCAAGTTTTGTTCAGCTAAAAAAGAATGCAGTCAATCACTCTTGTCAAAACACTTTTCCAGCAGAACTTTTCTGCTGCAATCACCTTTCGCAAATCACTGTAAATTGTTCTTCCTAACTGCAAACGAGTTGCCAATTATTTCCATGAAAGGTAATCATCTATATGATAGTTAATTGTTTCATGATTCTGTAGTGTTTTTGAAAGACACTGCCAGTTGTTGTATCCCAACACAAGCCGTTTGACACAAGCTTTGACTCCATCAAATAATTTACACGCAATGCACTATATGAAGGTAAAACAACGACATACAGTTGTGCTCATAAGTTTGCATACCCTTACACACTAACAACATTTACATTTGAGTACTTTAGCTAGTAGACTCCAATAAAACTTTTTGTGCATTGATCTAGCTTGGTGGAAAAATCTTCTAAAAGGTTTGTTATCCTATCAAAACCTGAGGTACGAGAAGCCGACCGTTCTTAGCCATGTTTTTCTTCCTCGGCATCACTACGAGTTGAAACACTGGCACTGCGTGTTCCAAAATCTACTCATATTGGTTAAAAGGCGATAACGTGTAGCGTTCATGAGTCATTCAGTTCATTGGTCAGAAAAAGCTATGGCCTGCCAATCAGAGTCCTCATGGGAATCTTGCAAACGCTGTGAAACGTACTACCGCAGACCGTGATTTACAAATAAAATAATTTTGTCACAGTTCTAGTGACATTTTAGTGACAAAACTCTGAGCGTCTGTATTTTACGTTTGCAAGTGTTATTAATGAGTTGCATGATTGCAAATAGGCTTCATTAGCGTTATTTTGGCAGTAGGTTATTATGCTGGCAGCATTCAGATTTTCTTTATCACAATAAAAGCCATCATTGAACTTTATAAGGCAATATAGTTAACAATCTAGTCTGTAAAAAAGAACAGACAAGAACAACATTGGAACGGACATTAAACATAAAATGTACCAACTAGATTGTTATATGTAAGGCAACTATATAGTTCAGTGATGGCTTTTATTTTGAAAAGGAAAATCTGAGTTAGCACTGCTAGCATAATATCCTGCTGCTAGAAGAATGGTAATGATGTCTCGAATGGCCATCACTAATTGCAAATATCAAGTTAGTTACAAGTATGCAAATCTTTTATACAACTACAAAAGTAATTACAAGTTTGCAAATCTTTTTTACAAGTTTGCAAAACTTTTTTCCAACTACAATTTATTTTTCCAAGTTTGCAAATCTTGTTTTACAGGTGTGCAACATTTTTTACAAATAAAAAACATATGTCGCTGTTCTACCTTCATACAATACACTTTATTCACTTTCTTAGAATAGAACAAGTCTCGCTCAATTCTCTCCCCATATGATAATAAGCGATAACAGTAGGCTTTAGAAAAGCGGCTGTTACTCCTCTTGGATCTAGGATATGGCCCAGGACATTTTAATGGCCCTTTCACAGTAATTTTTTGCCTAAAAGTGTCAATAATTTGATGGGGTGCATAGTGATAGCCATACGAGGCTTCATTACCGTTCTTCTAGCAGCAGGATATTATGCTAGCAGCGCTGAGAATTTATTTTTCAAAATAAAAGCCATCATTGAAATATATAAGGCAATATAGTTAGCAATCTATGCTGTACATTTTATGTTTAATGATAGTTCCAATATTGTTTGTGTCTGATATTTTTTACAGACTGGATTGTTAATTATATTGCCTTATAAATTTCAATGATGGTTTTTATTGTGATAATTTTTTATTGTGATAATTTTATCTGCACCATTATTTTCATATAGAAACAGAAAAAATGCATAATTGTTCTAAGCAACCTTTCCATCACAAAATTAATTGGAGGCAAAAACCTCCCTGGGTGTCCACTTGGCAATGTGGCAAGGCGAAATTTTCGCATCCAATTCATTTTCAATTGAGTCACATGTGCACAGGGCAGTGTGGGATACCCAGCAGTGTGATGCAAGGTAAGTTGGCCACCCACCCAATGTAAAACTTTGGCAAAATAGGCTCAATCATTTGTGCTCCGGTTGTGCCGGTTTGTGCCGTTAAAATTTTCGTTTTTGCTGCTTCGGTGTTTTGAATATTAGTCATTTAATTATTGGCGATGATGTCACTCAGCCCCCCAACATGCTCCAAATTGAGTTAAAATAGGCTCATTTGTTTGTGCTGGTTTGTGCTGTTAAACGTTTAGTTTGTGCTGCATCTGTGTTTTTAATATTAGACGTTTGATTATCGGTGAAGACATCATCAGCCACCCAACTCCAAATGGACTCAAAATAGGCTCAATCGTTTGTGGTCCATTTGTGCTGGTTTGTCATATCTCTGTCATTACTTCTTCAACTGTTTCGGTAAGAAAGTTGCAAAAACAAATTTTTAACTGGCACAAACGGAACACAAACGATTGAGCATATTTTGAGTGAATTTGTAGCATTTTGGGGGGCTGAGTGACCTCTGAATGCTCTATAAAATATTCTTCAGGACTAATATCTAAAAAATGACAACAGCACAAATGGAGCACAAGCGATTAAAGGTATTTAACTAGGGTGACCACATTTTCAAACACCTAAACTGGGACACTTGTGTAACCGCACATTAATGCACGCGCACATGTTTGTGTGCACTTCTGCACGCATGTTGGTCATCATGTGTGCTTGTGGTTGGTGGAGCGGGGGGCGCTTTGAGCTTTGATGAGAATTGTTGCTTTGCTACGCAGTTCTATGCATTTGTTTGTTTGTTACAGTATTATTATTAGCCTATTATTATTATTTTTTCATTATTGTGGTGAAAACCGGGACAATTTGGTAGTGAATGTCGGAAACCGGGCCATTTTAGTGTTTTACAGATATTTGTCGGGACCCGGGACACCCCGTGACGTCTGGTCACCCTATATATAAAATGCGTAAATACAGTCCCCCATCCAGCACAAACTACGGCAAAATAGACTTAATCATTCGTGCTGGTTTGTGCCGTAAAAAAATGTTTGTGCTGCTATGATTTTTTAGATATTAAAGTATATTTATATAATTCACTCAAAATAGGATCATTAGTGCTCCTTTTGTGCCGATAAAGGTTTTGCGACTGCTTTCTTACCCACAAGTGACAGAGCTATAGTGGAAAGAGAGTAAAGCCAGTACGCTATCCAGTATGTTTGTAGGTTATGTACCAAAAACTGTAGCAGCAGAAACAAAACTTATAGCAGCACAAACGATTGAGCCTATTTTGAGGCAGTTTGGTGGGCTGGTCACGTTTATATTAGACATTTAATCTAAAATTAAATGTCTAATATATAAAACGCTGCATTAACACAAACGAAACTTTTAACGGCACAAACTAACACAAACGAGGCACAAACAAACAAGACTATTTTGTGTGAATTTGGAAGATGTTGGGGGGCTGGCTGAGTGTCCTCAGAATGACCAATACAGTTTTATTTCATATCTAAAAAATGATAGCAGCACAAACGAAAATTTTAATAGCACAAACCAGCACAAACGAATGAGCCTATTTTGACTCAATTTGGAACATGTTGGGGGGCTGAGTGACGCCATCACCAATAATAAAATGTCTATATGAAATACCGAAGCAGCACAAACTAATATTTTAACGACACAAACGAAGCACAAAGAAATGAGACTATTTTGCAGCGTGTTGGGGGGCTGTGTGACCTCAGAATTACCTATAAAATATTGTTTAATATCTATGAAATGATAGCAGCAAAAACAAAAATTAACGGCACAAACGGAGCACAAACGATTGAGCCTATTTTGCTGAAGCCTATTTTGCTGAAGTTATATGCATTGCATATACTGCATACCCCATTTATGCGCCCCTATGTATTACCAAAGGGTCCCAGACGAAAACAGTACAAGAATTCATAAGCCCGTGTTCCACCTCCCACAACCGTCCTCCTTTTATATTCCCTAGTCAATGTGGGTACAATGGAGATTTCCAGATGTGCTGAAAAGGCATGGAGATTTCCACCTTCCCATATGTGCTAAAAAAGCATGCAAATGATATGGGGCGCCGTTTGAAAAATGTTGAGCGTTCTATAATCCTGCTCAGTTTTTTCACATTTAGCATTGCCAAATGTAAAAAAATGCATTACAATTTTCAACTGAAACTTTTTCAAACATTTAGAGAGAAGTTCATGTAGACTCATGCAATAACTTTTCCAAGAGTAGTGTTCTGCAGTAACACAAAATTCTAAAATAATATCTTAAATGTAAATGTTAAATATAAATGTTAAACATACATGTAAATGTTAAATCTAAATGTAAATGTTAAATCTAAATGTAAATGTTGAATGTAAATCTAAAGGTAAATGTTGAATGTCAATCTAAATGTTAAATGTTAAATCTTCAAAACGGAATATTACTGCCAATACGGTAAGTGGCCACACAGGCTGTCCGGGCGAATTAACAATACTAAGAAATAATTATTAAATTATAAAATATGTGGAAACAATTTAGTGTTGCTTTATTATTGATCACTATGTGTGCTTATACATTAACTCAGAAACTGAACTGCAGAGACTACAGTGGATAAAAAAAGTCTATACACCCCTAAAATGCCAGGTTCTTGTGATGTGAAAGAATGAGACAAAGATAAATCATGTCAGAACTTTTTCCACCTTTAATGTGACCTATAACATGAACAATTCAATTGAAAATCAAACTGAAATGTTTGAGGGGGAAAAATAAAAAACTCACAATAACCTGGTTGCATAAGTGTGCACACCCTTAAACTAATACTTTGTTGAAACACCTTTTGATTTTATTACCGCACTCAGTCTTTTTGGATAGGAGTCTATTAGCATGGCACATGTTGACATGGCAATATTTGCCCACTCTTCTTTGCAAAAGTGCTCCAAAACTATCAGATTGCGAGGACATCTCCTGTGCACAGCCCTCTTCAGATCACCCCACAGATGTGGGGTCAATTGGATTCAGGTCTGGGCTCTGTCTGGCCCATTCCAAAACGTTAATCTTCTTCTGGTGAAGCCATGCTTTTGTGGATTTGGATGTGTGCTTTGGGTCATTGTCGTACTGAAAGGTGAATTTCCTCTTCATCTTCAGCTTTCTAACGGACACCTGAAGGTTTTGTGCCAAAATTGCCTGGTATTTGGAACTGTTCATAATTCCCTCCACCCTGACTAAGGCCCCGGTTCCAGCTGAAGAAAAACAGCCCCAAAGCATGATGCTGCCACCACCATGCTTCACTGTGGGTATGATGTTCTTTGGGTGATGTGCAGTGTTGTTTTTGCACAAAGCATTCCTTTTGGAATTATGGCCAAAAAGTTCAACCTTGGTTTCATCAGACCATAACACATTTTCCCACGTGCTTTTGGGGGACTTGATGTTTGTTTTTGCAAACTTCAGCCGGGCTTGGATGTTTTTCTTTGTAAGAAAAGGCTTCCATCTTGCCACCCTACCCCATAGCCCATTCATATGAAAAATACGGGAGATTGTTGTCACGTAGCACACAGCCAGTACTTGCCAGAAATTCCTGCAGTTCCTTTAATGTTGCTATAGGCC
This sequence comes from Esox masquinongy, assembly GCA_016801175.1. Taxonomy (NCBI): domain Eukaryota; kingdom Metazoa; phylum Chordata; class Actinopteri; order Esociformes; family Esocidae; genus Esox; species Esox masquinongy. The sequence goes on from JACXGI010002655.1 coordinate 18,025, forward strand.
TCTTGGCAGCCTCCCTGACCAGTTTTCTTCTCGTCTTTTCATCAATTTTGGAGGGACGTCCAGTTCTTGGTAATGTCTCTGTTGTGCCATATTTTCTCCACTTGATGATAACTGTCTTCACTGTGTTCCATGGTATATCTAATGCTTTGGAAATTCTTTTGTACCCTTCTCCTGACTGATATCTTTCAACAATGAGATCCCCTTGCGGACCATGGCTTTTGCTCTGAGATGCAACTATGAAAATGTCAGGAAAATCCTACTAGAACAGCTGAACTTTATTTGTGATTAATCAGTCACTTTAAATGATGGCAGGTGTGTAATGACTTCTATTTAACATGAGTTTGAATGTGATTGGTTCATTCTGAACACAGCCACATCCCCAGTTATAAGAGGGTGTGCACATTTATGCAACCAGGTTATAGTAAGTTTTTTATTTTTTCCCCTTGAAGATTTCAGTTTGTTTTTTAATTGAATTGTTCACATTACAGGTCACATTAAAAGTGGAAAAAGTTCTGACATGATTTATCTTTGTCTCATTCTTTTACATCACAAAAACCTGGCATTTAAACAGGGGTGTGTAGACTTTATATCCACTGTATATCAAAACATCATTACTGTAAAGGATTACACTGAAAGGGGATGTATGTAGGATTTACTCTCCATGTGGAAGATAGGTGAATTGCAGCAAAAACTATTCTCTTTGAAACCAACTCTGATCGAAACTAATATCACTAAAATTGATAAGCAAGTGTATTGGTAAGCGTCAGACTGAAGGTGAGGGTGGCTGGTTAGTGGTAGCATAACTAGAATCATACTGTATTTGGACAAAAAGCATACTATTACCGTTCTTTGTAGGATGGATATAGTTACAACACTGTACTGTCAACAGACTCCTGCAGACTGGTGCTTCCTGAATGTACCGATGAGCCCCATGGGACCTGTTAAAGGTCAGGGAGGACTGGGTGGGAATGAATACAAAGGATGAAATGAAAATATGTGGAGCCCACTTGGTTATGTTGAAAAGTACCCAACTAGTATCAGATCAACTACTTCCTGCAGGCAGCTAGGGTATACTTTTCCCCATGCACTACCAAGACAGGAGTGATCAGCAAAATTTGGCCAACACTGGACCTTGATATGCTCTCAGAATGACAGCTAGAATGACACTGCAGTCTTTTATCATTTCCTTTAAGACATTACATCATGTTAAGCTTTGGCCTTCAAATACTTCTCTCCATTTAAAATGTGTGGGTATCAGTTATCCCAATTAGGAGAAATGTGATTTGGCTAAAGCAAGGTGAAATGTTTAAACTGTCATGCATTTACCATGAAATACAGTATGTCCTTATTGAGGATGAAAGATTGTTTCTCTTTTTTTAACAAAAAAGCTGAAAACTGAGTCAGAACAACACTCCTTCCCACTAGGCCTGTAATGTGATTTTCAGCTTAAAGAGAGGCACATTCAGCCTGATTGTTGTTAGAGCACTGAACAAACATGAGCATCCTACTGTACTTTCCATCTTATCAGTTTGATTACCATCCACATGCCAGTCAAAATTTGTACACGGCATAGAATAAACACACAGAAATATTGTTGTTCTCCTCCTAGACTTAATACCACCAGAACCAACCTTTTGATTGACTCTCTTAACCGCTTTCACTGCACCAGAATGTCTCTGGAACACAGATGTCCATTAAGCATCACCTCTCCCACATGAAGATGTTCTGCTTTGATCTCAGATACTGCAGAATCCAATTCCTCATCACTCAATTTTACAAGCTGTTCTTGAGATGTTGTGCTCACTCATGAGTTTGTACAGAGTTGGTCTGGAAATGCAGAGGATGAAAGCAACTTCGGTCAATGTGGTCTTTAATGACAGCACATTTTCCATGTCTTCTTTAAAAATGTAGTTCTGGTGTCCATCCTTGAATAACACAATTGAGAGATTTTATTTACAAGGTTACATTAATCTAATACAGTGGACACTTACGACAAAATACAGCTTTGACTTGCGGTCATGATGGCATGATTCGCCATAATAGCTACAGGTGATTGCACATTCTAACGTTTTTCAGATCTGGGTAGCCGATTGTTCCATTGCCCTGCATTATTTAAGAACTTACCGATCTCAGTGATGTGGTCGCTGAGCTTGAAGTCCTGCTGGTAACTAAAGAGTGAAATATTACATACATAACTGAAACCCCTGCTGATAGAAGACTTCCATTTCACGTTTGACCCACATTATGATCAAGACCCCCACATGTTTTCCAAACTATGACAACTAACATGTCTTTAGGCATTAGCTAGCCAATGGTAGCTAAAATTGCACATTATACTAGCTACAAATTAGCCATCGCTACTGGTAGCTACGTTAATTTAAAAAAAATTAAACTCATAATTTCAGAACTTACCGAGGGCAATAGTGTAGTGGCTGTTTCGTCGTTGTGCCTGGTCTAGTTCAATCCTGAAGAGCCGCACTAATGCTAGCTGCAACCGCTCTTTCAATCACCTGGATTTTCCGTTTTGAGGCAACAGCCCGATGTGGCCAATTACCGTAATAGCAGTAATATTCCGTTTTGAAGATTTAACATTTAACATTTACGTTTAAACATTTATTTCTAAAATTTAGATTTAACATTTACATTCATATTTAACATTTACGTTTAACATTTACATTTAACATTTACATTTATATTTAGCATTTACATTTAGATTTAAGATATTGTTTCATAATTTTGAGTTACTGCAGAACACTACTCTTGGAAAATCTCTCACTAAATGTTTGAAAAAAGACAGTTGAAAATTGTAGTGCATTTTTTGTGCATTTGGCAATGCTAATGGCAATGCGAAGCTGCGGAACCCTATTGTAATTTTTTGATTTTCCTTCTGCCGTTTTTCCAAGTTCACCTACTTCTGCTGGCTACGTTTTTTTGCATGCTATTAGAGGGCTATGCCAAACTGACGCACAGCAATTTTGGTGTCCATAGGCCCATGCCTCTGGCGCCACCATCTGGTCAAAGTTGCGATTTTCCAATGCTCATAACTCGGGCTCTGTTTGCCCTAGAGACATAAATCTGGTATCATATGATGCATGGGCAAGTGCTGAACAACTTTGCCAGAGGCCGTTTTCATTTCCGCCATATTGGATTTTCCGCCATTTAGAATTTTCTGAAAATGCTTAGAAATTTTTCACAGGCCACAAATTTTGAGCAATCCTCTTGAAAAATGGCACAGATGATCTTCAGACAGATCCTAACAAAAGTTATCAGATGGATTTTTGATCTGCAAAACCGTTTGTCCGTTACAATCAATCAAATACAGTGATGAGGCCACCAAACAGGAAATGTGGGTGTATCTCAGCAACCGTTTGTCCCAAAGTCACCAAACTTGGTATCCATGATTGGGAGGAGCAGAGGAGGCATATAATGTTTGGCACTAATCTGCCATGTGGGGGCACTATATCCGAAAGTCAATTTGAAGGCTCATTACGCCTGAATGCAAACAGACATTTGAAGCAAACTTGGTCTGTTGCATGAGTGCATCAGGTTGTTGTACTGCAATAAATAGGAAGTTGGTAGTGCAAACAATGTGGCCGCCACGGGCCAATGAAATTCAAGCTATGAATCAAAGGCTTTAATAATCAGTATAAGCTCCTATAGGCCGCCAACAAACAGTAAAATTATGGACGAGATCGGCCATTGGGGGGCGCTACAGTGTATCATCAAAGTTGATATTTTCAAATAGCGATTTCTCCGTTCTCCTTAGAGCTGAAGTTACCGAACTCATCTCAAATTGTGCTTTGTGTTGAGCCAAACAAAATTGCCTCTTACACCTATGAGCTGCATCATCTTAGTTTCCCGGTATTTTGAACAGATTTGAACAAACCTAAAACGAACCAGTCCTAGGCCATTTGTCCAATTTCCACGAAACATCACATATAGCATCTGTGGATGCTCCTCGTCAATAATTAAAAGAGAATTGGATATTTCAAACACAGCAGATGTCATATGTCAACAACTTCCTGCATCTTACAGTTTCACAGGAAGTGAAAGCATATCTCCACAAACGTAAGTCCGATTCTCACCATATTTTGTATGCATCATTGGTATGACAAGATAACGATATCTGCAGAGTGAGGCGCCAATTGGCCATTGGGGGGCGCTACAGTGTATCATCAGTGTTGAGATTCAAATAGCGATATCTCCGTGCTCCTTAGAACTGAAGTCACCAAACTCATCTCAAATGGTGCTGCTTGTTGTGACAAACAAAATTGCCTCTTGCATCTATGAGCTCCGTCATCTTCGTTTCCATGAACTTTGAATGGATTACAACAAAACTAAAACAAATTAGTCCTAGGCCATTGGTCGGATTTTGAGAAAACGTCAACAGAAGCACGTTTTGGCTATGTACCTATACAATTATAAAAAAGTTGGAATTTCATAACATAGTGGCCACCATATACCAATCAATTTAAGCATCATGGGTTTTATGTTCACATTGGTATGTAAATGGCCTAGAAGGCCAAAAACGCCTATATGGCTTACAAGGCTTAAATGACCTAGAAGGCCTATGAGACCTAAATGGCTTTGAAGTCTTAAAGGCTTTCACAGGCCGTACGACCTATAAAGCCTATAAGGCCTATACAACATAAATGGGTTAAAAGGCATATGAGACTTACAAGGCATGTAAGGCCTGAAAGGGGTTAAAATACCTATAAAGCTTTTACACCAATTTCTGTAACCTTAAGATCGCCTCATACACAGTGATATGCCTATACCTCTAATGGCTTACCAAGTATGTGTCTGTGATATTAAGCTGACTGACAAGTTGTCACTAACAGCCTTGTGGAAATTGATGGGGCATATGGGGCACTAACATGATACTTCTTTAGTTTAAAGGCCTATGACCATGAAAAAACGTCCCCAATATTATTTGGGGGGTGCTACAGTGCATCATTGAACTTGAGATTTTGAAATCACCATATCTTTGAACACCTTTGACCTACAGTCACCAAATGTATTTCAAAATGTGTATCATATTCTAATTACACAACATGTGCACGTGTTAGAGACAGACCACTGTATTTGGTCCATAAATGTCTACAGACATAGACCAACTGTATAATCTCTTATCTGTAAAATCACTTTATATTTTGTTATACTGTTTCTAATAATAATTACAATATTATGTTGTATATCACTTCAAGTAGAATAGCACAAAGAATCAGAATCAGAAACAGATTTATTACCAAGTAACACATTGCTTACTCTTTCCAGGCAGCGTGGGGAAAATGCTTCTTTGATAGACTCAACTTCTTTGATAGACTCCACAAACGCATCACCACCGGCATCCACCATTGCGTCCTTAAGGTTTTGCTGTGCTTAGGGGTTGCGGCCATACACTCTCCATCACCTCATCCTAATTCTCTTCCTCTCCGTTGCCTTGCAACGTCAGCATTGTTAGGATCCATTGTTCCAAAGCACATGGACATGCCACTAGGCTCTATTTATTGATCCTGCAATTCTGATTAATGTGTTAGCATTTTTGAGGCTTAGTGTTTGCACCTGGAGAAAGGTGTGGTTTTTGAGTTTAGGTTGTGATGACTTGAGTTAATTATATTGATATCATGTGTGTGCTGAATGAATATATAGTGCAATGAATTATTTGTTTGTACACTTTTGTGTAAGGTTTTGCAGAAACACTTTTGAATATTGAAATGTGGAAACAGGTGAATAGTGTTTACAGTTATGGGAAATGTGTGTGTGTTTTTGGGAATGACGTAAAGGTATCGGTTTTTGTGCTACCTGACCCCTCTGGATAACAAGTAAGTAGTTCCCTATTTATGACATTTTTCCCCGTATTACATTGTTTGCATTCGAATTATGATGTAAAAATGTTGTTCTGTCAACATACTAAAGGGATGTGTAGGAGTTTTTCGAAAAAAGTTTGGACTTTTACTGATTTTATAACAAGAAGTAAATACAAACTGCCCTACCAGTCCAATGCAGTTATTCCTTTATGACATGGTGTTTCTGCAAGAAAGCAAAGACCTATTATCTTTGGCACTGTGTGCTTTACTTCGTCTGGGATTAAAACAAACAAAATAATCAGACATACAGCATTTGTTCCTTTGTTTACATCAAGCCAGACAAGACAGTTTCAAACGTGAACACTGGCACACTCGTTTTGACTCTAGAGTGCCTAATACTGCTACTTCACCTCACTTTGAACTTACCCCTACCTTGCAACGGTCAATTTCTCAAGTCTGCTCAAACTTTTTTTTAATATATTTGTCTAATTTCTTTTAGGAACATGAATGAATTGCTTTTAAATCTCCATCGACATTCAACCACATTTTAAAACCGGGGAAAAAAACAAAACACTGAAGAAAATAGGCTATATAAATGCCAGCATTGAATCGGCATGGTCATCCTAAACTTGAAAAACTTTTAGGCTTTTGGGCTGCTTAAACATAGTCCTTAGTAAGGGACCGAACATGAACTTATCCTTCTCAAACAATTACTTCAATAGTAACGGACCATTAGCACAGCCCAGGGAAACAATCAGTAGCCTATTGATTTTGTCAATGTGCAGCAGTGTCATCAGCTCATTAACCTGTCGGGGATGCAATAATATCAGATGAATATAGATCCACTTCTGATGTCATACTGCTACTTAGTCTCACTTTGAAGTTACCCCAAACTTCCAACAGTCTACATTGCCTGACCAAACAAACGTCACCGTTTGGATTTAAATATGGAGATATTTAAGAGCCTATGATTGAATAATTACTGCAATGATTAATATGTTTCAATCAATCAATCAAATTTATTTATAAAGCCCTTTTTACATCAGCAGTTGTCACAAAGTGCTTTTACAAAACATCCGGCCTTAAACCCCAAGGAGCAAACAACAGTAGTGTTGAATTACAGTGGCTAAGAAAAACTCCCTAAGAGGCCGAAATTTAGGAAGAAACCTAGAGAGGACCCAGGCTTAGAGGGGTGGCCAGTCCTCTTCTGGCTGTGCCGAGTGAACATATTAAGAGCACAAATTGTAATAATTAATAAATGCATGTGGGCTGAGTCCAGAGTCTATTTAAACTTAGTCCAGATCGGAAGGATGACCAGATGGACAGGGACAGAGACAACACGGGGGAGGGGGGAGGTGTCAGCACAGTGGCAGCTGAAATCGTCAGGTATCGTCTTGATCTACAACACAACCAGGAGAGCTTTGGACAGGGACAGCAACGGGTCTTTCAAGCCTGGTACTCCTCAGGTGTGGGCCAGGACCTCATGTCCTCCTATCTTAAAACTGCAGGAGACAGGGAAAATTTAGAAAATGCATTCCTTAGATCTACAGGGATTTATAGTGGAGAAGGAGAAGTGACCCTACTTCCCCAGCACAATAGTATAGCAGCGTAAGACCTTGGGGCTGAGACAGGGGGGTCCAGTGACACTGTGGCCCTATCCGGGGGAGGCCCCGGACAGGGCCCAACAGGCAGGAAATCAATCCACCCACATTGCCAAGCATCAACCAAAGGGACACCCACCAACCGCAACCACCCTGAAAGAGGGCCGAGTATTGCCAGCAGATTACAGCCCAATTGCACAAGTGCGCAACAGAGAGACAACAACAAGCCAGTGACTCCGACCCCGAATGGCATTGGAGGGAGGGCATCCCAGTGGCGATGAGAGCCCACCTGGCAAGACAGAAAGAGTGGACATTATCAAGCTTTTCTGGTCACCTTCACGCCCCTGGGCCAGACTACACTTAATCATAGACCATGCTGTAGAGATGAGTCTTTAGTAGACACTTGAAAGTTTGCACTGAGTTTGCATTTCTAACCTTAATTGGCCTTAAATGAGAGAAGGCCCTGCCTCCGGCGGTTTGTTTAGAAATTCTAGGTACAATTAAAAAGCCTGCATCTTGCGATCTAAGGTTATGTGTAGGTATGTATGGCTAGATCATTTCAGCGAGGTAAGTAGGAGCAAGTCCATGTACTGATTTATAGGTTAACAATAAAACTTTAAAATCAGCCCTAACCCTAACAGGCAGCCAGTGTAAAGAGGCTAGTACTGGAGTAATGTGTTCACATTTTTTTGTTCTAGTTAGGATTCTAGCAGCCGTGTGCAGCACTAATTGAAGTTTTTTTATTGATTTATCAGGGTAACCGGAAAGAAGAGCATTGCAGTAATCTAATCTAGAAGTAACAAAAGCATGGATTAGTTTTTCTGCATCAGTTTTTGATAGAAAGTTTCTGATTTTTGCAATGTTTCGAAGATGAAAATAAGCAACTCTTGAGACATGTTTTATATGTTCATCGAAGGAAACGTCAGGGTCAAGGGTAACGCCAAGGTTTCTTACAGTTTTTTGGGATACGACCATGTAGCCGTCGAGGTTCACAGTGAGATCTGCCAACAAAGCTCTTTGTTTCTTGGGTCCTAAAATGAGCATTTCTGTTTTTCTTGAGTTTAAAAGCAAGAAGTTCTCTGTCATCCACTTCCTTTCAGCTGGTTATAATTATTTTTACCCTAACTTATGCAGTGGAGGAGATTGTTGAAATTACTGGAATTGGGTTAAGAACTGTCAAACACATTATTAAAACCTGGAAGTATAGTGGTGTACCGTCAAACTTGAACCATCAAGATTGGACTCTGGAGCAATGGAGAAAGGTCATGCGGTCAAATGAGTCCAAATTTACCCTATTCCAGAGCAATGGGCGTGTCAGGGTTAGAAGGGAAGGACATGAAGAAATAAACCCATCATGCATAGTTCCCACTGTACAAGCCTCTGGAGGCAGTGTTATGATTTGAGGTTGCTTCAATTAGTCATGTCTAATCTCTGAAACTTTATGTGGCAATAAAATGAAGTCAGCTGAGTACCTGAATGTACTGAATGACCAGGTTATCCCATCAATTTATTTTTTCTTCCCTAATTCCACGGGCATATTCCAGGACAACAATGCCAGAATTCCTCGGGCACAAGTTGTGCAGGATTGGTTGAGGAAGCATGAGGAATCATTTTAACACATGAATTGGCCACCACAGAGTCCTGAACTTAGCCCCATTGAAAGTCTTTGGGATGTGCAGGAGAAGACTTTACGGAGTGGTTTGCCTCTCATTGTCAATACAAGAGCTCAGCCAAAAATATATGCAACTCAGGACAGAAGTAAATAATGTGACTTTTCATAAGGTTGTTGACAAATGTCACTGTGAATGCATGCCGTAATCAAAGCTAAAGGCGGTCCAACAAAATATTAGTGTGCAACTTTTTTTTGTGCCAGTCAGTGTATTTCTCAAGTTCACTCACGTAACACGTGAATAGCACAAACCCATCTGGTCAACTGACATAAAAGTACCAATAAATTCTAACAGTTACACGTTTAACATGATCAGATCAAATTGCCACGGTGACTCTGGACTGCTTTGCCCAGCCCATAGGCCAATGCTTCTAGCGCCACCTACCGGCCAAAGATGAGATTTTCAAATTATCATTTGCCACAATTGTGGTACTGACATAAAACTGGTAAAATATGATGAAGAAACAGGTGCTGTACAAATTTGCAAAAGGCAGTTTTAATTTCTGCCTGACTACATTTTCCACTATTTTGAATTTTTTGAAAAACCTATCTTTGAGAAGTAGTCCTAGGCTGTTTGTCCCATTTCCAAGAAACTTTACAAATAGAATCTGTGGATACTTACCATCAATGACTATTAACAATATTAGACACTTCAAACACAGCAGATGTCATAGGTCAACAACTTCCTGAGTCCTACAATTTCACAGGAAGTGTAAGCAGATCTCCACAACCGTTTGTCCAATTCTCACCAAATTTGATATGCATCACTGGAATGACAGGGTAAGGACATGTGCAGTGTGTGGCACCAATTGGCCATTTCGGGGGCACTGTTCCAGAAAATCACATTAAATGCTCATTAATCCTGAACACGAACAGGCCTATACAACCTACCAGACCTATAAGGCCTATCCTCGTATGGCATTCTTATTGCTTGGGCCCCTTAATTGCTGCTTGCAGTTATATATGTATTTTTTTCTTGCCGTGGGGCGGAGGATTTTGCCGTGGCGGGGCGCCACAGTAAATTGAACACAGCGGAAACAGTGTTGTATGGTCTACACTGCAACCAAGTATAAAGTGGGAAACTATCATAAATGAGAAACACTACAAATGCAATAGTTTTATACATAGTATGGGGTCCCACACTTGGCCTTACTCTATCCTGCTGACCCTTCCAATGGGACACTCTTTAGTTATGGGGTTAACACAGATGGTAAACAGACAAACAAGCAGACAGGACAACATATTATTTTGAACACTCCAGGCCTGTGACACAGACAAAATGGCTACTGGAAAGGATGGCCAGTCAGGGCTGCAATAAAAAAGTAAAAAAATACTAACCTGCATACAAAAATGGTAATTCAAGATGATCATCCCCTCTAGGCTGGTCAACAAACTCCATGACCTAGGGATCAGCCCCATCTCTGCAACTGGACTTTGGACTTTCAAACCAACAGACCCCATTCTGTCAGGTAAGACAACTTCACCTCCTCCACCCTGATCCTGAACGCTGGTGTTCCACAAGGCTGCGTGCTGAGCCCATTCCTGTACTCCTTCTCCACGACTGCATTCCTGTACACAGTTCCAACACCATTGTCAAGTTCGCAGACAACATCACAGTGGTAGGCCTGATCAGTGACAATGACGAGTCAGCCTACAGGGAGAAGGTCAAGTGCCTGGTGGCATGGTGTGCTGACAACAACCTGGCCTTCAATTCAAAGAAAACCAAGGAGTTCATTGGAAGTCAAAAGGCTGCAGTCACGCCCCAGTTCTCATCGATGGCACTGAGGTGGAGCGTGTGTCTATCTTCAAATTCCTGGTTGTCCACATCTCCGAGGACCTTTCTGGGACCCTCAACACCTCAACCTTGGTCAAAAAGGTGCAGTAGCGCCTGTACTTTTCTTCTACTTGCACTTCTGGTTAGAAGCTAACTGCATTTCGTTGTACTGTACTTGTACTTTTTCAGTGACAAAGTTGAATCTAATCTAATGAGTAGAGAAATAAACAATCCACGTAGGAGAAGAATGAAGGACGTACATCAACCAGCATTATGCATAGCTTAACTGTTGCACACATTGATATAAAGCATCTAAGGCTACACATATGTACGTCACACAAATACTGTCTACTCTTGAGAAGACAATTTCTTTGTTTACTTTTGAGAAGATTTAGATTCTTTGTTGTGTTTGTTTATACTGTAAGAAGGGGTGTAGGTGGCATATCCGGCAATTACACAATAACAGTATTTAAAACTTGGAAAATTATATTTTTGGTTTCCACTATCACATGATTAAGGAGGCGGCATCAAATATTTTTTTCCCGGAAGTACCCATGCGACTTACTAGGCGCATCGTCCGGCCGGCTCCAGCGGACGAGAATGCATCGCCCCATGGCCTCGCTGTAATCCGAACGAAGCCCCAGTAGTGTGTATCTTACCGGCAATCCGTCACCATCGGCGCCTTGATCATGGACCTCCGGTCCAGAGGCTTTTTTTGGAGGCATTTGAGTTGTCAATACTAATCTTCAAGTGCTATATTAATACATTTTGTGCCCTGTCACTTTTGCACGCTCCGGGGATTTAAAGCCCAAGTGACAGCAATAGCACTCACCTAGCTAGCTAGCTAAGTCAATAAGGGCACCACTTTCTATTTGGAAGAGAAGACAAGAAACTACACTACAATCTAAGGAAACGGACGATAGACTTTAAAATATATATTTTCCATTGCTGATTCCAGTCTTCCCTTCGAACCCTCACAGACACTATTTATACCCGGTAAGAATCATATGTTGACTACGTTACCTGCTATCGTTTTGTGAAAGACAAATGGACGAAGGCCCTGCTCTGTCAGTCCTATTACAAGGTTAGCAAGACTAGGTATTGTTAGCTAGCTAGCTTCATGTTACACTGCTAGATAGAAATAATACCTTTCCTACTATGTCCTCCTCCGAACCAGCATTGTTAGCTTGTTAACTCTTACAAACGACTTAATGTCGGACTTTTCATTATTTAAGTTATAATGTGCAGTAGCTAACTAGCCACCCAGAAGTTTAACGGTATTGGTAAATTGAGGAGCGAACGCTAACATGGAATGTTAATGCCACTTTGCTAATCTCTTTTAAACTTGACCATTGCCCTCGAAACAATTTGTCCAGATAGACTTTTTAATAGGTGCGGTTTTACTTCAAGATGCAATGTATGCGCACATCGTTTTTTAAAATAGTTTATGTCGGTAAATCCGAACTGTCAAATTAAGTAGGTAAGGCAAGAGGCATGATGTTTTTTCAATGACTGTCATACAGTGTGGCTTGTTTGGGCCTACAAATGAATGAATACTGTAGTCTCCATAAGGCTAGCTAGGTACTTGCCAACAATTAACATGTGAAAGTGCATCAACTGTTTCATTTGGTCCTCTAAAAAGTAACGATTCGATTTACACAATTTTTTTTACATGTGGACACTAACCGCAATATTTTTGGTAGGATTTGCACATAGCTCGTCAAGTTAATTCACTCATTACTGCTATAGAGACACGTAGGCTACTATAGGCTAGCTAGGCTAACTATCGCGTTAGCTGGTGTGACATGTCCACCATCATTGGTCCCCCGGTACGCACGCTAGAAGGCCTTGATTGCAATTTGATCCAGCAGCAATGTTGTACCGAAATTACCCTAAAACATCATTTTATACGGTCATTTAATTGCGTTTATTTTATTTAGTGCCTCAGATTTTGTTTTCCAAAATTAGTGTCCTAACCACAGATGGGACATATGGCAGGTAGGTAGTCATTGTGGCTAACACCGGCTGTTTTACTAGCCTATATGCTAGCTAGCGATATGACACGTCTTCAATAATGTGAGATCGCCTTTTTCGATCATGTGATATCACTTTGACATGCTTTCTTTTCATGCATTAGGTAATTTTATAATAACACTAATCAGTATAATTGAACTCAGTTCCCATGTTTGGTTACAAAACAAGTTGCTACCAATAAAATACATGTCAATTCAATTTTTAGAGCACTCATCTGATGTTATATGGGCATGTAAAGGAGTCTAAGACATTGTAAGGTGTCCTCAAAAAAGGGCAATACACATACAAGCAAATCTAGATTGCTGCCAGGTGAACTTTGACCTGAAACATGGCATTTTCTGCTACTGAATAATCCAGTTCAGCATGAGTAAAAAAACAAAAACACGAATGTGTAAGTGGGTAAATTGGACTGAGCCTTATCCCCAGTGACTCATGGAACAGATTTTAACCCTGCAATACCAGGCTCCAATTTTGCTTCCTAACCAAGGTTCTTGTAATTTAAAGGGAAATGTTAGCTAATCTCATGAAGATAATACTTGTTTTATTTTATTGTTGCCATCTGCCAGGTGGATCAATAGATGGTTCGGCCAAGGGCTGATTCTATTGTGGAATTTAAATGTGGCCTAGGCCATTCAAAGTAGATTTACTGTTTAACAGTGAGGTCAGTGAATTAAACAAAAACAAAAAAAAAAAGTATTACTTTATCGCAAGATTCTTCTTTTGGTATCAATGGTTTTACAGTGACAGTCACAGGGATAACAGTGAATGCAAGTTAGGGATTGTTGATAGTACCATTTAAAGCAGTTTTCTGTCTTGGGTTTAAGGCACGTTCTTTCCTCAGATAAATTGTTCTGCCATCTAAATCAGTGATGTCCTACTTCAAATAGATGCTATATTTAGCATACTAAAGTAATCAGAGAAATTCACACTAACCAACTTACTAAACAGCTTTTCATCTTAAATTCTACATTTCATTTTCTCCTCTGCTTTCCTGGCTCACTAACATTTAAGTTCCAATGATTTTTAAATTGACTTACCAAATCATCTTCAAGTATCTACAAAATCAACTTTGCAGTTGCATAATTCAAAAGGAAGGCTAAGTTCCAATATAAACTTTGAATCCCTTTATTGGATTAACCACCATTGTACAAATTCCAGACTGCTACACTGGCAATGTTGAAAATAATCGACTGATCCGTGGAATAAATAAATAAACCCACTAATTTCCCATCTTAGGATGTCGCCCAGCAACAATACTGTCTCTGGAATGGCATATACACAAGTTCTAACAACCCCATTCATGGAAGCCCATGCAACATTAGCCTACCTAGTGTAACTTTTCCAATATTGTAACACTGGCTTGTGACCGGTGTCATCCAGTTGGTTTCCTTTTGTACTAGGCGTTACTGCCAGGACCTGCTACAAAAAACAATCTGTCTTTATGGTGGTTGTCATTCACTACTGCAGGTTCATAAGGGCACTCTCTTCTTGGTTGAGACTCTCATTTCCCTTTATGCTTTCTAACCTTCCTTTATGGACACTGACAGTGGTCATTGGCCATGGCATCAACATTTGGTACTTTTGCGCCAACTTCTGTACTTTTGGTGAAATTCTTCCTCAGATCAAGTCAGCGCCACCCTGATGCAGGACCACAGAACCACGTGAAATGAACAAACCACCACAGCCTATAACGGGACCCACCTCTGTCCCACACCCCTCTCCCTCTCCTGGACTGACACAGGTGAGAGCCATTAACAAGACCCAGCTCGCATTGATCGCCAGTGTTCACTACCTGGGTTGTATTTAATAGATGATGAAATCGTAGCAAACAGTTGGAAAATGTGTACCTTACAAAATTTAGTTAGTCCCCTTTGCTTCTATTTG
>JACXGI010002655.1:32896-71161 GCA_016801175.1 Esox masquinongy
GTAAACATATTAAGAGTACAATTGTAATAATTAATAAGTGCACGTGGGCTGAGTCCAGAGTCTAGTTAAACTTAGTCCTGGTCGGAAGCATGACCAGATGGACAAGGACAACACGAGGAGGGGGAGGTGTCAGCACAGTGGCAGCTGAAATCGTCAGGTATCGTCTTGATCTGCAACACAACCAGGAGGACTTTGGACCCGGACAGCAACGGGTCTTTCAAGCCTGGTACTCCTCAGGTGTGTGCCAGGACCTTATGTCCTCCTAAGTTTAAAAAGGCAGGAGACAGGAAAAATTTAGAAAATGCATTCCTTAGAACTACAAGGATTTATAGTGGAGAAGGAGAACTGACCCTACTCCCCAGCACAATAAATAAATAAATAAACTACTGTGTTGTATCAGGTCTCCAGGCTCACATTTTCCGCTGGTGCTGGAGTCTTTCAGTTGGTGGCACCAGCACATGATTTGATCACACCTTCGCCCCCAAAATAATCTTATGCGGTAATGAGAATAAAGAATATATTTGGCATATTAGTTGGTTTGTACATAGATTAAGCAAGTAATTTAAAGGTGCACTGTGTATAGTCTTGCCTTAATTGTTTACACAACTGCATTTTAAACAATGACATGACATGTCAGAATTTTGACCCGTGTGTTTTGAATGGGAGCCTTGCTAATGCATATAGATGGCCTAAACGATTAAATAACATGTTCACACCATCGTGTATTTATCAACAATAGAGTTAGGCCTAAAAAACGATTGAAAGTAAAATAAATTGTATGGCTAAGCCTAAAATATTTTCTAATATTGGGCTAAGCCTTATAGCAAGGGGCGAAAGTCGGGGTGCCAATGCAAGCTGTCCAGGCCAGGGTTTACGTGTTAGCCTGTATCGCGTGTAGGCCTAGTTGTCCCCAGATGAAAATAACAACGGCCAAAATGTCCCGTAGAAATATGCCAAATAAATAAATTGATTAAAAACATATTAAATAGCCTAATATTGTGTGACATATATTGCCAAGTAAACGTGTTTCAACGTTTAATATGCAATGGGACAGCATATATTTATATCCATACATTGTATTGGATTAAGTTCTGGATTGCGTGTGTGCGTGTGTGTGCGTGTGTGTGCGTGTGTGTGCGTGTGTGTGCGTGTGTGTGCGTGTGTGTGCGTGTGTGTGCGTGTGTGCGCGTGTGCGCGTGTGCGTGCGCGTGTGCGTGCGTGCGTGCGTGTGTGCGTGTGTGTGTGTGTGTGCGTGGTGAATGCACTTCGCTATTAAATCAGACAAGGAATACCACCCTGCACACAGGCGCAGTCTGAAAAATATTCAACAAAGTTCTGAAGGCTGGGAACGCTACGCTAACGATTTACCAAGCAAAAGCAAAGAAAAATGTATGTATTTTGAGCACAATGCATCAGACAGTTGGAATTGACAGTGGTGCAAAGAAACTGCTTGAAATTATGGCCCACTACAACAGCACTAAATGTGGCATAGATGTGATGGACCAGATGGCAGCAGGGTTGTTTTCAGTAAAGCGAGGGAGTTGCAATGGTCTGTTGCAGTGTTTTACAATGTCTTAGACCTGGCTGGCATGCACATACTTTGTACAAACAGTGCATGAATACAACCGTATGCAGCAGGCGGTTCAGTCTTGAGTTGGCTAAGGAGCTGTGTGCGAATCAAATAATGGGCAAGGCTGCTGGTCCAGCAGTGCATAAGCTACTTCTGACGGACTCTCTTACCCCAACAATGAAAAGGAGACGTTGTCAAGTTGACAGATGTACAGGGAACAAAACTTATGATATCTGCCAAACATGTAAGTGACTTGATTGTGGTAAATGCACTCTAACGGCCATTACATTTTGCATTGTATATGGGAATTGATAATGAAACACGCAGACAACATTTGTCTTTCATTCATGTGACACATGGGGCTTATGATATTGTGGTTATGCAAAAAGATAAATGTAGCCTAAAGACTAAAAATGTCTTCTCATTGACAATGGACCGTGGTATTTGGGGGTTGGGATTGTTTAACAGTTTTACTTGAAACGCACCAAAAGTCTTCATTGAGTGTGGACATGTGGCATGGTAATTAGTAAGAGGATGCTCGCCACACGGACGCTCGCCAATTCAACATTCTCAACTTTTTAGATCTTTTTGCTGCCTTTGATACTGTCTGCCACACCATTTTTCTTAATCGCATGGGAACAGTTCTGGGGATAACTGGAACAGCACTAGATTGTTTCCGCTCATATCTGGCTGATCGTAAGCAGTTTGTCACTTAGGGGCTCACAATCCCACCAAGCTCCTGTCATTCAAGGTGTGCCGCAAGGTTCTGTGCTTGGACCCCTACTTTTTATCATCTACATGCTACCCCTGGGCCAGATCATTCGCCGGCGTGGTCTTCAATTCCTCTCTTAGGCAGATGACACGCAGATATACATCCACACCAAACCCAACTCTCAACTTCCCCCATCCCTGATCACCTGTCTTAAAGACATAAAAAATGGATGACATCAAATTTACTCAAACTCAACAGCAGTAAAACTGAGATCATGTTGGTGGCTCTCAAGGCTCTACTCAACAAAATTGGTGACCTTGTGATGTCGATTGACGGCTGCTCCATCTGCCCATTCTCCAAGGTCAAAAACTTGGGTGTCATCTTTGACTCTACTCTCTTTTCACCTCCACATAAAGTCTGTCACCAAATCAGCTTTCTTCCACCTCTGTAACATCTCTCGGCTCCGCTCATCCCTCACGGACCCTGTAGCAGAGACCCCTTATACACGCCTTCATAACATCACGTCTGAACCACTGTAATGGAGTCTTGTATGGGGTAACAGGCAAAGCCCTGAACAGGCTCCAGTATGTTCAAAACTCAGCTGCCAGAATTCTCACACGCACCAAACCCTGGGAGCACATCACTCCAACGCTGTACAATCTTCACTGGCTTCCTGTCAAGTTCCGCATCAATTACAAAATCTTGCTCCTCACCTACAAGGCCCTTCATGGCCTTGCCCCCTCATACCTGTCCAACCTTTTTCACATACACAACCCCTCTCGTATGCTCCATTCCTCTGACACTGAACTTCTCACCATTCCAAAAACTAGACTCTGTAATATGGGGGACTGGGCATTCAGTGTTGCGGCCCCTAAACTTTGGAACTCTCTCCCTTCTGCCACCCGCAACTCAGATTCCATCATCATCTTTAAAAATAGACAGAAAACAGACCTGTTCATGCTGGCTTTTCCTTCTGTGTAGCTCACCCTAAATAGCCTTGTTTACTCTTCTTACTATTGTGTTTTTGTTTTTTGTTGATGTACAGTGTCCTTGGGTTTCCTGAAAGGCGCTAAAAATCCCATGTATTATAATAATAATAATAATAATGAGGGTGGGGGTTACGGCCAATTGCTGGCAGTAATCTAATTGTTTCACTAATGTGTGGCTTGATCGCCTCTTAACATTGTCTGTAAGGACTATTAGATAGCTGATATGACATTTGAAGCATACATTTTTTCCATTATATCTGAGGTGTTGATAAAGGGTTTGATTGGAATTAAAGATCATATTTCAAAGCTTAAAACTTTTAAAAAATTTTGATTTATATATAAATCACTTTAAACGGTCAAATTCCATAACTTGTGTATTTATTGTATTGTGCTTTCATAAATTGCTCACAATGGAGCGTGGAATTTTGGGAAATGAGATTGTTTACAAGTTGGCGCCTTCGTCCCGCACGTAAGCGATGAGGTGATATTCATGGAAGGAAACAGCGCAACATGCCTTTGTTATCCAAAACTCTTCGCAAGTTCCTATTTTTTAAATTTAGTTTATTTAATTTTGTTATTGTAACAGTGAAAATGCAGAGAGACTGATGTTTCACATTTTCAAGAATGTCTATGAATATCTATTATACATCCCGGTGGTTAAATGTAGGCTATATACACTGATCAGCCATAACATTATGACCACCTGCCTAATATTGTGTAGGCCCCACTTTTGCCGCCAAAACAGCCCTGACCCGTCGAGGCACGGATGCACCTTCTAGACCTCTGAAGGTGTGCTGTGGTATCTGGCACCAAGACGTTAGCAGCAGATCCTTTAAGTCCTGTAAGTTGCGAGGTAGGGCCTCCATGGATTGGACGTGTTTGTCTAGCAAATCCCACAGATGCTCGATTGGATTGAGATGTGGGGAATTTGGAGGCCGAGTCAGCACCTTGAACTCGTTGTTGTGTTCCTCAAATCATTCCTGAACCATTTTTGCTTTGTGGCAGGGCGCATTATCCAGCTGAAAGAGGCCAATGCCATCAGGGAACACCGTTGCGATTAAAGGGTGCAGATGGTCTGAAACAA
The DNA here is from genome assembly GCA_016801175.1 of Esox masquinongy. Taxonomy (NCBI): domain Eukaryota; kingdom Metazoa; phylum Chordata; class Actinopteri; order Esociformes; family Esocidae; genus Esox; species Esox masquinongy. Next base: position 37,252 of record JACXGI010002655.1, read on the forward strand.
TGCTTAGGTAGGTGGTACGTGTCAAAGTAACATCCACATGAATGGCAGGACCGAAGTTTTCCTAGCAGAACATTGCCCAAAGTATCACACTGCTTCCACCAATAAGGGATTTTAGGCCAATGTTAGAAGCGTCTCAACATATACCACGCAAATTATGTCCATGCATGCAGAAGAGTGTTGGACGGCTCTGCGGAAAGTTATAGGCTCAGATCATTTACTGAAACTCATTTGCTTCTTAATTTCAGTATGTTAAAACCTAGTTTAGAATTGTTTTGCAATGCATCGTAATGTAGCCTAATATTGCAACATTATTGACAAACACGTTTCAGTCACTTATTTGTGGCATCAACTCTGATCGACAAAAAAAACACTCGAGCGTGTGTAAAATATTTTTACTAATATTGTACTTCGAATTTTGTCATTTCCGACCCTATTTCCTAATTAGATAATGCCCTTTAAAATGTGTGGATATAAATGTTGTCCCATTGCATATTAAATTTTAAAGCATGTTTTGCTTAGTCACACGACTAAACGCTCAGTAATGTCTTACTGTATGTGCAAGTATATTTTCGTTTGCCTGACAACTACACGTGATACCGCCTGCATTTGCCGGCTAACGTAAACCCTGACATACAGTTGTGCTCAAAAGTTTGCATACCCTTGGAGAATTGATAATATATGTACCATTTGAAAAGAAAACATGAGTGAGCAGGCAAAACACATGTCTTTTATTTCTTATGTGATTCATATTCTACTGTAGGTTGTAACAGAATGGCACAATCATAAAATAAAACATTGTAAAAAAAGAAAAAAATGAAATGACCCCTGTTCAAAAGTCTGCATACCCTTAGTTCTTAATACTGTGCATTGCCCCCTTTAGCATCAATGACAGCGTGCAGTCTTTTGTAATAGTTGTCTATGAGGCCCCTGAATTCTTGCAGGTGCTATAGCTGCCCATTCGTCTTGGCAAAATGCCTCCAAGTCACGCAATGTCTTTGATCGTCTTGCATGAACCGCACGTTTGAGATCTCCCTAGAGTGGCTCGATGATATTAAGGTCAGAAGACTGTGATGGCCACTCCAGAACCCTTCAACTTTTTCTGCTGTAACCACTGGAGGGTCAACTTGGCCTTGTGCTTAGGGTCATTGTCATGCTGGAAAGTCCAAGAGCGTACCATGCGCAGCTTTCGTGCAGAAGAATGCAAATTGGCTGCCAGTATTTTCTGATGATGGCAAGATGAATGCAGCATGTTAATTTTCACAAGATTCCCTGTGCCTGTAGAGCTCACACACCCCCAAAACATCAGTGAGCCACTACCATGCTTCACAGTGAGGATGGTATTCTGTTCACTATAGGCCTTGTTGACCCCTTTCCAAACATAGTGCTTATGGTTGTGACCATAAAGCTCTATTTTGGTCTCGTTACTACAAATTACAGTGTGCCAGATGCTGTGAGGCGTGTCAAGGTATTGTTGGGCATATTGTAACTGGGCTTTTTTGTGGCATTGTCGCAGTAAAGTCGTCTTTCTAGCAACTCGACCATGCAGCTCATTTTTGTTCAAGTATCGTCGTATTGTGCTCCTTGAAACAACCATAGTCTTTTTCCAGAGCAGCCTGTATTTCTCCTGAGTTTACCTGTGGGTTTTTCTTTGTATCCCGAACAATTTTTCTGGTAGTTTTCCTTTTTTGGTCTACCTGACCGTGGCTTGGTATCACGAGATCCCTGAATTTTCCACTTCTTAATAAGTGATTGAACATTACTGATTTGCATCTGCAAGTCTTAGGATATCTTTTTATATCCTTTTCCATCTTTATAAAGTTCCATTACATTGTTACGCAGGTCTTTTGATAGTTCTTTTCTGCTCCCCATTGCTCAGTATCTCGCCTGCTCAGTGCATCCACGTGAGAGCTAGCAAACTCATTGACTATTTATACACAGACACTAATTGCAATTTAAAAAGTCACAGTTGAGGGAAATTCAGCTTTAATTGCCATTTTCACCTTTGTGTCACCTTGTGTGTCTGTAACAAGGCCAAACATTCAAGGGTATGTAAACTTTGATCAGGGCCATTTGGGCGATTTCTGTTATCATTATGATTTAAAAAGGAGCCAAACAACTATGTGATGATAAATGGCTTCATATGATCACTATCCTTCAATAAAAGACTTTTTATTTATTTATTTATTTTTTTTGCATGATCATATTTTCAAAATCAATGCCCGAAATTTCACAATTTCTGCCAGGGTATGCAAACTTATGAGCACAACTGTACATGCACGCACACACACTCAAACTAATATTCCCAAAACGTTGCGCCATTTGGTGGCAAGTAAGCCTTTGAAGGAGAATTACAGTTTTATAAAATAAAAATGGCAGTGCGTCTGGCAGAAATTTGGGCAAAATAGCTTTAAATTCGCTTTTTACAATGGTTATTTTTACATAAAAAATGACTGGGGGATAAAGCATGCATATCTAGGAACATTGCTAAAACAGGTTTGAGTAAGTTTGAGTAAGTTTGAGGTACCTCTGGGTCAAATTAACCCCTTCCGGTGCTTCTTGTGTTAATAAACATGTCTGGAATAAAATTTGCAATTCCAGGGTGGTTTAGGATGAGGGGATAGTACAATGCCTCATTTCCACTGGTGCCAAACACTGGTGTTTTACCCTGAAGTCCAGAAATGTTTCCATTGACACGGCCCAGCACCAGTCTGCCACTAGGCCATAGCCGAGTAGTCCGGCTCTCTTGGTGCCAAGCCCTGGAATTTAAGACTTATGGCGGGGTTTGCGGATTGACGCATTACGTGCTGTAACGCTCAGATGAAAACCATCGCCATTCTATTTGAATAGCAATGTGTATCATTTGCTTTAGGCTTCTCGTAATGGTTTTTATCTGATCTAACAAACAGATCCCTGATAAAATAAAGAAAATTAAGCAACAGTCCAGGGAAGCAAAGACTCAGAACGGAAAGAGTTTGAACGACCAAAGGTGATACGATGCCATTGATTCAATAGAAATACGGAGCGCTGAGAATGAGACCGAGTCTGCAGAACCTATAACAACACAAAATTACCTCAGAATTCTCCCAAATCCTTCCATTAAAGGTAGATAGTTTTGACAAAATTCGTATTAAACTATACAAAGAATACTAGGGGTGTAACGGTGCTCGTGTCCGTACCGTTCGGTACAGGACTTTGGTTTGGTATGCGTTGTTCCGAATGAATATAGTCTAACATTCTAAACTCAGAGTTTCCCCCAGAGACGGAACTTAGGCTACTTCAGCTATCACATGAGCAAAGTTTGCTTACTGTAAGAAATTATGTCAACTAGAGGATGACAGGATGACAAACAGCCAATTCCTTCCTCGTCTACTACAGCAGACTTAGACTAGCTTTCAATAGCTTGCAACCAGGACCCCTAAGCTAACATTAGCAGGGCTAACTATAACATTGAACTCTGAGTTAGAAAAACCTTTTCTTAAATAAGTGCTATTTTTCATATTATTTGGAAATTCATTCTCTATTGGGCATTGGTGCGGAACCGCTTTCTCACCGGTGAGTATTTGCAAAAGGCTGTAATTGTTTTTTTACTGAAAAAAATCAACCTAGTGCAGCTTTAACTACAGTGACTATGGGCAAAATTTATAACTTCATAATGAATTAAAAGAAATGTTATGTTTTGCATATCTTTTTCCACTGTACCGAAATCTTACCGAACCGTGACTTAACATTTCCTGTACGTACTGAACCGTGACTTTAGCGTACCGTTACACCCCTAATGAATACACTGGTTTAGTTGCTGTATCACGAGTGTAGGTGGAGAAGGAGCCTGTCACAGGAGTTTGAGGAAGAAATTAGTTTTATTACTCAATTTCAAACACTATATTATGAACAAACTGAGCAGGGCGTTATTGTTTATTTTACTACAAGAAAAATATGAACTTTTATTTTTCGTAACCAGAAAGTCAAATCGTGTTGATTAGTGGCACACTATCTGTGTGCCACTAGCTTGAAGCAGATGTCTTTTCTAGCAGTTGCAGTGTTAACTCAAACTAACATTGAAAACCAAGTATTTAAACAAAATGACTCCAGGAATTTAAGTAATCTACAAAAATACCTACAGCACCTGCAAGAAAAACTATTACAGTCATACGATGTGTGCCCGTTGCCTCACGTGAAGCGCAACTCATTCACCTCTTTTTGGAGCTAAACATCGTGGAAGTTGGCGATTTGGATATTGCACATGTCAATATTGCAATTTAGTTTAAATTTGATTAATCGTGCAGCCCTATAGATATAGAGTAGGGATGCAACGGTACACGGTATGTTATCAAACCGTTCGATACACCCCCTACGGTTCAATACGCACATGTGAACCGCGGAGTTATGGCTTGCGGTCATTTTCCTGTAATTTCCAAAACAAGCTTATTGCGCTGCCGATTACATACACTTTGTAGATTCAGATCCACATAACCAGATGTGTAGCTTGTGAACTGGTAAGGCAGGCAACTGCTTGGGGCCCCAGGCCGTTAGGTGATACCTGAGGGCTGACAAACTTTACTCCACAGCAATGTCTAAAAATGTGGCAATCGCAGTGACTGCAAACCCCTCCCCCTTAAACAACCAATGGATGATTTTTAATGACATCTCAGTAGGAAACCTCCCTAAAGGCGCCCCATGAAGAGAGCGAAAGCTAAAAACAAATTCTCTCATCTAACTGTGAATATAACTCCAACGACATATTGTAGCAAGCTAGCATCATTATTAATCTCGAATTTGGGAAGATGTGCTTTCAGATGTTTTGATGTTTGTAGTATTTTTCTGTCACCTTGTGGTTGTGAATGCTGTGTTTGCTAGTGGAAACATTGCATTCCGTCTTGTTTGAGCCTACAGTAGGCTATGTGATATTTAAAGTGCCTCCAAATGTCTGCCTTTTTTTTTTACCAGTAATTTGTACCGGGGGAATGAACCCAGTCAATCCGTTGCTACCAGATTAGAGAAAAATCAGAGGTGATTCTTGAATGACCTGGGCCCGGTTTCCCAAAGCATTAAGATGATCGTAAGATGCACTTAAAGGCCTCGTTATCTTATGTGCGTTTCCGGACAGCATTGTTACTTAAGTGGCATGTAACATTGCTCGTTAATTGATGGTTCCAGACCACTCGTTAGTCCATCGCAGGAGGCACTTTACTGTTCTTGTCAAATGAACATCCGAGGAGTGATCGCGAACAGTTTAAGGCAATAGAACAAACTAAAAGGAATAAAAGTTTTGATTTAGACCAATGTATTGAGACTAATTATATAGCCTAATAAGTGTGTGAGTTTATGTAAATGTAAATGAATGCAGTTGGTCAACTGAGAAAAAAGAAAAACGCACATCAGACAAGAAATTATGAAGAAAGTGTTCAAAATTAACCGTTCATGAGTCTGAAACCCTGTATCATACTGGTACCGTGTTTGGCGGATAGGAGCTGGTGCCTCTCTACCTCGTCAAGAAGAACATTGATTTCTTCAGCTCTGAATGCTTGTTTTCTCTTGCGTTACAGTTTTATTCCAAACAATTGAAATTTATTTTTTCACTGATTTATACTCCCAGTTAACCGATCATGTGTTGATTGCTATGTGACTTAAGTAACATATTCCATATAGCCACCGGAGGAACTGATAATTGGATGTCATGATCGATTTCCGGAGGTATGATTTTGATTAGCTGAAGTCCACCCCATTGGTTGGATATAAGTTTTGTCCCTCCAAAATATCAGTACTTCTTAGAGTTTTGCATTTTCTGATTGATGCCTAAGTAGTGGTAGAATACATCGACAGCTTATATATATATATATATATATATATATGGTTCTGATAAGTAATGAAGCTATATCGAAATGCAATAGGCTATATTTCAAAATGTATTCATGGCCTAATTCCATTCTAATCCCCAAAAATGGTCTAATTCCATTCCAAACGGCTGTAACGTGGCACTTACGATACACTTTATAAAGAGCAACGTATGTAGTGGTTGAAGAAACGGGCATAAGTCCTTCGTAACAAAGTCCATCTTAAGGCTACGTGCATTGTTATACCGTCGTAAGTGCCACGTTATCGAGAAACCGGGCCTTGGGCATGACATCTTTTCCACCAATAACAGCATTGCAACATTGGAACGAGAAAATTCTGCTAATGCCCATCTATGCTTTTGGTTAGACCAAACAGAAACACTTAAAAGCTCCCTTTACAAAATCCTCCTATCCAATTATGGTAGTTCTATAAGACATTCTCACAAAGAATTTTGTCTTGTCTCGTTTTTGTCAACCCAAAAATATTTTTTAAGTTCCTGTGATATTTTTTCTGGATCTGTTTAGTCAGTTATTGTCTCGTCGACTGCAATTGAAAAAAAGGTGTTTAATTGTTTCATCAATATTAATGTTTATGAAATTTACGCTGGTTCAATACGATGATGAGTGTAAGAAGGCCGTAAACAATTTTGTCTGCAAACATTGCTTTACTGCTGTCGGCTACTCGAGTGGAAACACTTTTAACATGATGACGTCATTCATACTGAAACTGTAACGTTTACTGTCACCCACAAACCGTGGTACGTACCAAACCGTGGGCCCACTGTTCCGTTGCATCCCTAATATGCAGTGGTTTCAGAAAGTGTTCCGACCCCTTCACTTAATCCTGGGGGTTTAATGGTATGCCCTAACCCTCTTAATGGAACGTATTGCGGTTTGAGGGTCACTATTTGGTACAGCACTGTCAACACTTTCAGAAGATCAGTTTTTAATTTATTTGGCAAAATTTGCAGCGCTAACCCAGGGAAAGTGAGACATAAAAGGCCTGATGCAGTCTACTGGATAGCCAAAATGCTGCTAAACATCCTCCCCAAGTATGGCTCACAAAACTGTTTGAAAAGTGGCAACAATTAACTTTTTTTTATTTTGTGATGTGTGCAAATGCACTCTTTGAAACAGAATAGGAAACAATTCAAGATGCATTCAACACAGAGTTGCTAGCTATTCTCAAAAATATTTTGAAATTAATTTGTTTGGGTACAAATCTGAACTGTAATGAGGACCTGGTGTTGTACTTTTGTGAATTTTGTATATAGTTACAGCCCTACTTTCTCCGTTTTATGTACTTCATTCCTAATTGATTAAATTTTGGCCTTATGTATGCACAGTTTGCATTTTACATTGGCCTTTTACATTTAGCAGATGCTCTTATCCAGAGCAACTTACAGTAGGTGAATACTACCACACAAATGTCAGTGCTGGCAAGAAGACCATACTAAGAATAAACAAAGTTAAAACAAAGTTAAGACAACAGACTGAGGTGGTGTTAGTGGAACTAATTTAAGTACTCAATGTACTCAAGTTGTTTTCAGTTGTTTCTTTAAGATAGCCCGGATAGGGATGTAGGGTTTGAGCACTGCCAGAAGAGAGGGAGAAGCTCAACTTGTTGCTCCGTAGGTAAGAACCATAGCCTTGAAGCTGGGAGCCCCACCAAAAGTTACTTGGAATTATCCAGACGTGAGATGACAAGTGCCTGGAAGTACCGGTGCTGCTTCCTGACTGAGCTAAGGTTGTACTCTGCGATTGTTGAGAGCATGAACATGCAGGACCAAATAACTGCCTTGATGTTAGTTGAGAACAATTGCGTGTCGGCAAGGGTCCCGCCAAAGTTCATTGCCCTCTGGGAGGAAGACACTGTGCGTAAGGAGCAGTTCAGTCTTGTCAAGGTTAAGCTTGAGGTGGTAAGCTGACATCCAAGTGGGGATGTTGGCCAGGCGCTCAGATGCGTATTGTCACTTGGGTGTCAGAAGGGGGAGGGAGAAAATAAGCTGAATGTTGTCTGCATAGCTGTAATAGGCAAGACCCTATGAGGAGTGGACAGAGCCAGGAAACCTGGTGTATTGAGAGAAGAGGAGAGGGCCAAGAACTAAGCCTTGAGGAATACCAGGAGTAAGAGGCTGCTTGGCAGACACAGATTGGAAGAAATCCAAGAGTGAGCAGAGCCTGAGACGCCCAAATCAGAGAGGGTGGAAAGTAAGGTGTTAAAGTTCAAAGTTCAGTGTCGAACCCAGCGAATTGATTGAGGAGGATGAGAACAGAGAAGAGGGAGTTAGCTTGGGCAGTTCAAAGAGCTTCTGTTACAGAGGTGAGCAGTCTCGGTGGAGTGACCTGTTTTGAATCCTGATTGGTTAGGGTCGTGAAGATTGTTCTGAGAGATGTAAGGAGAGTTGGGTAAAAACAGCATGCTGTTTTTGTAAGGAAAGACTAGAGGGATACCAGCCTGTAGTTTTTGATATCTGAGAGGTGAGGTTTTGGTTTCATTAAGAGGGGCGCTACTTTGTCCATCTTGAAGTCCGCTGGGACACCGCCAGGGCTCAGCGACGGGTTGATGACGTAGGTGAGGAATGGGAGAAGGTCACCTGAGATTGTCCGAAGAAGAGAGGTGGGGATAGGATCAAGAGGGCATAATGTTGGCTGGCCAGCTATCACTAGCTTCAGGATATAATCTGGTAAGTTTGCGGAAAAAGCAGTTAATTTGTGTCCCAGTTCGTGTGAGCCACAAGTGAGCCCGCAAGGCTGAGTGAATGAGGTACAGATGTCATCAACTCAATATCCCCATTTAAATTCATAGTATCGTATTAAAATGTTTGCTTGTCATCTTTGTCACTCTTCCCGCTTCGATTTTTGCTTCTTCTCGCATTAAAATGCGTCTGTGGCACTTCTTCTCCCCCCTCGGTGTGGTACAGTACCGATGTCATCTTTTTGACTAATAATATTCGATGTCTCGTCTGTTTTGACCAGTCATAGTTCATAGTGCATTCTAGAGCAGGACCAAAATATGATATTGTACGAGGCAAAGCAAATGAGAATTTTTGTTATTGTGGAAAAAGAACAGGTTCCATTGGTCGAAAACGATAATGGCAAGGGACACGTACGGCCATTCATGTTGTGCGTTCTCGATGAAAGCCAATAAGGCAGGGTCGTTTATTAAGGGAACGAAGAACTACTGAAAACCTGCTCTTAAATCCCTGCAGCATGTCGCGTGTATTGCGGCCAAGCGGGCTGTTGATAACCAGGGTCCAAGATTAACACCCGCCAAGCGCCAAATGTGGGTAGATTTGGTGAGTAAATCTCAGAAGGCTATCCGCCACACTGGCGGGTAAATGTTTGTATACAATTTTTCCCTCTTATTGTAATCAGAGCAGCGGAGAGCGGTGCAACAGAAGTTGTGATGCGCCGCAACAGAAAAATAGAATATTTTATGACATACATTTTTTTTTGCCGGACAGCGGCGCCGGCTAAGAAGAGCAAATGTCTCTTACTGACTGACTGACTGAGTGACTGACTGACTACCCCTTGTTAAATAGCGTAGTCGTTAGAGAAGTGGACTTGTGAACTATAGGTCCCGAGTTCGTATCTCCTCACAGGCGAAGCAAAGTACACATTGTGAATTATTCCATATTGGCAAAAACTTGGCTGGCTAAAACCTGAAACTGTATATGGTTATATTGCGACTGTTTCTGGCATCGAATAGTTCATCTTCAGTCTCGCTAGTAATTGCTCAATTCGTATGATTATTCCTACGAAGTTAGTAGATACTAGTAAGCCTATTACTGGCTAATAAGCTGTTAACATGGCCAGTGGCAAAAGCAATACAGTTCATAGATGCTATTTGTGGTGGAGGTAAACTTAGTAAGAAACGTTTTAACTGAATCAATGTCATTCGTGAATGGCCTATTAAATGTTAAAACGGCCAATGGCATAAGAGGATTTGTTTAGGATAGACACGAGGCTATACTGACACCAGGCAAATGTACAGCTTTGGGTTTGAATCTCGAGAGGGCAACACTTTCTATTGCGGGCAGGCTGAACTAGGCTTGCCTGGTTTCTTGTTTTCTAAATACTTTAAAAATTCCAATCTAAAATTTTTACATATGACGATACACCATGAAATTTTAAAAAAGTATACCGTTTTAAGTTGTTTTTATAACATGCGCTCCTTCACACGTGTTTGTTGTTTATGATCCTCAATCAAAGCGGTAGTAGCGTGGTCGGGCCCAGTCTGTCAGAATGACGCAATATAAACTTCTTAGCCTACTGTTAGAAAGTGGATGAAAGTCAACTAATTCAAGGGAAGATGGTATATATTTTCTGAATTATTGTTATCTCCTGAACAAATATTTGGCCACAAAACACTACGTTAAGTTCAGCTGTGGAATCGAAAGGCAGTTGAGAGTGCAGAAAACAGTGAGTTAAGCAAATAGCATATAGCTGGCTAGCTTCTCTAGACTCTTCCATCCAATAATCTCCATGTTGTGTGTTGATTAATATTGTCCTCTAGTTCTGAAGTTTTTCGTGTCAACCACACGGCTTCCTCCAGACACGCAGTCGCTTTTTTGTCACACAAACGGTCATTGAGCCGATGTTACATGAGAACAACACCCTGTCCTTCACGCGTTATGTGGTAGCGCTCATGTGGTATCGGTAGTTTTTAATAACATGTATTTCGGTTAACTGAATACTATTCAAATAACAACACACTATTCGGATAGTAAAATATGGTCCAATGCACATCCCTACTGGCTACAGTATGAAGCTGAGGCTGTGGTGAGGAATTATTCTATGTGTGGCCAGTATGCTTAAAGTTAAAAGCAGAAACAACTAATTTAAGTCATTGGAAATAAAGTTTGTATTCAACATACCTTATAATCTCAATGAAATTTACTGAAATTAATGTGTACGTGACACAAGGCAATTTATAATTTTGGCCGGTAAAAAATTTGCTTTTCCGGTGGATTTTTTGATCTACCAGTCCCCTTGGCAGGTGAGCCAAAAAGTTTGTTTCTGACACTGTTGACACCTCTGCGGTTGCACCAATGAACGTCTGCCTGCTCCGAATGAATGAGGTGACGTGTAGCCAAATTGAAATACTAATTATGACCGCCTATCATGTTGTGAAGAGGGAGAAACCATTCACGGACTACCGCCATTACATAGTCTGTTGAATACAGATAGAGAAACCGTACGGATATGGCTTGTTGACAGTAAGTGTCAAGTTAACTATGCCTGTCTAAGTGCTTGCTGGCAGTGACACACAAGAAGCCGGTCAACCAACTAGTGCAAGTACTGTATTGCGCCATTATGTTATTTTATAATTATAATTGGAAGGTATAATTTTATTATTATAATTATAATTGGAAGGTTCCTGGGTCGAATTCCGACTGGGCCAATTGTCATTGTGGCCCTGGGCCAGGCACTTTATCCTATGTTGCTCATGGGAAAAATACTGTACTTACTGTAAGTCACTTTGGATAAGTGTCTGCTAAATGACTAAAATGTAAATGTAAAAATCTAGTTAGATTTGTGTAGCTAGCTAGCAAAGTTAGTTCATGTTTGTGAGCTATCCTCAGTCCCAGGTTGGTCATTTAGTTACAGATGAATGTTGTTTATGTTGTATGCATTTTAAAAAAACAATGTTGCATTTTTGTATTACAGTGTGCATTCCTTTCAGGCCAGGTAGATCATACAACCATATTCTCTTGACAATTCAAATGCCACAGCAACTCCCGGAACATGCAACCTCAGTCTGCAGACAAAATTCGCATTCTAGTATGCCTATATGCACAACATTATAATGATTTTCTCTTTTTATGACTTTGCATTTACATAACTTAAATGATTACAGAACGAAGAATGATGCCTCGTCAGGATGTTTTACATAGCCTATCTTTGCATGCTTTTAATAGCCCGTAGCCAAAATTCGACCATAAAAAAGCAGATTATTTTGAAGACTTCCTGATTTACCATTGAAACTGCCATCTACCCGATGAACACATTGCAGTGCTTGTAATATGAAGAGTCATCCATAGTTAATGAACTTTTAAGCTAAATATGATGATTTCATCAGCCGTGTGTTTAAACATGTTAGTATGGAACCACTGGTGAATGCATTTTGTATTTTTCTGGCCTATCGTCCCGCAATTATCCCAAAGTCTGTATTTGAACTGTCCCAGACAGGTTTTTATGTCCTTGGGATGATGGGCCGCCATTAATTTGGAGCCCTGTATGCAACTATTTCTAAGATTTCACTGGGTTACAGTTAGGGTTGGGTATCGTTTCAATTTAATCGATTCCGATGTCGATTCCGATTCTGCTTATCGAATCCGGTTCTTACCGAATCTTGGTTCCGATTCCAATATTCTTCGGAAAGAAAGAAGAAATTAATATTACAAGAACACAAAATAAAATTTACCTTTATTCTTTGCACATTTAGGCCTTAATAAGTACTGTCAAGGTTAACAGCTCTGGGGGAAAAATGAAGAGACCACTGTGCCTTTTTCTTTCCTTTCCAAAAAAGTCGAAAAGGAAGGTTTTGAGTGAGGGACAGAAGGGTTAAAATTAAGAGACCACTGCAAATTGAACACTTCTGTTCCTCACTCAAAACTTTCCTTTTCAACTTTTTTGGAAAAGAAAGAAAAAGGTGCAGTGGTCTCTGAATTTTTTCCGGAGCTGTATTTTTCTCTTCATTTAAAAACAAATATTACTTATAAGGAATGATCAACAAAAACAATTATAAACCAAAACTATTTAAATAAATAATAGAAAAATATAACAAAATAGTTATTATGAAAGCAGCATCAATGTCAAAAAAAGTTGATGTCCGCAACGCAAAGTCAACATTTTTTTGAAGAAAAATACCACTCGGTGACATTCATCCTCCTCCTTGCTCGTCTTCCCCTTCATGGCTAAAGTAAAACGAGTTTCTGTACTAGAGCAGGGTCTCTGGGGATTACCCGGAGGTGGAGGGATACTATCAGAACTCGTATTTAAGAAAAATATATATTAGAATAATTTGTAGTAGACATCATTAGTTTACCTTCAATATAAAAGGCAAATGTCAGCCCACTGTGTTTTTTACCTGAGAGCGAGATGCTGCTAATGTTAGCTGTGTCTGGGGCGCTATTGTGGCTGGTACACCGCAACACATCGAACATGGATCATTCTTTTAGGTTCACACCGTGTTTAAGTAAATGCTTCATCGTATTTGATATGCTGCCTCCCTTGCATGAAATGTTCTTGCTGAATGTGTTGCATTTTGCGGTGTGGTTTTTTTTTTTGTGACGCTAAGCCACACTTTCGACCATTTGTTGTAGTAAGACTCAGCAATGGTCCAGGATCTAAACAGAAGTGTCGCTTCTCACATGCTTTCTTGACGTACTGAATAACAAAACACGTTAGGGCCACGTAGCAAGTGCAACTTTTTATTGACATTGAAATGGTTGATGTAGTTTACTCGGGAGCGAGCGCGTCGCGACTGAAATAAGTGAGGAACCGAAGTTAGGATTCGAAATGTACGTGTGTTATCGAATCCACGGTTCTATGAAATTTGGAACCGGCTCCAGCTTGGAACCGGTTCTCGATACCCAACCCTAGTTACAGTTCACAAAAGGTAATCATTGAATTGAGTCATAAGGCCTGAATCGATGGATTTCACATGCCTGGTGATAGAGATGTCCGGGGGTCATGAAAATGTCTGGGGTCTTTTATTTCAGCTCATGAAACATTGGACCAACTTTACAGTACATGTTTATATTTTGGTTCATAGACTGTGAGCCATGTTATTTTTTTTCTCAAACATTAAAATAATCAAGCATAAGTGCATGTAATAATCGATTGTCATAACAATCGATAGCTGTTGCACTAATCTTATTAAATATGAATGCATGTTTTGGTTTTCCATTGTATAATGTTCTGCTACATTGCACTCTATGGAACACGAACCATCTTTGGCAGTAAGTTAGCCGACTAACGTAGCTGTGTTTTTTTGCCTCCCCCCTCTCCCAGGGTGCCTATGCCACTGGACAGCCCCCTCCTCTTGTCTTCACCAACCCACCAAATCAACAAATGAACTCTGCACCGCAACCACGTCAGGTATTGCTCGCCTCTCTTCCCTCTCTCCCTCGTGTTTGGATTCCTGCTCTTTTGCTAAAAGCTTTTTTCAATGTCTAAGCTGTTGTGTAAAATCGCCGCTTTAATTCCTAACTGCTCATCAACTGTAATGCTTTGATCCAGCCTGCTTCTGAAGTCTTTCTGCCTAACCACTTTTGTCCTACTTTTTTTTTAACAACCTCTCTCTCTGCCTTCTCTTTGGCCTCCAACCTTGACCTTTTGCTGTCTTTCCTCCCAGTTCGCCACAGTGCCCCGTGCTTTACACCAACAGGTACTAACTGCACTCACGTTTCCCAAAATGGCTACTGTCTCGACAAGATAGAAGATAGCAGTGCATGAAACAGTAATTTCGAAGAATAATGACTCTAATCAAGTAGTCCACTTCTGACAGGATCCTGCTGTAACTAGTGGAGAAACCACCAGACTCACTGGAATATTTCTAAATAGAGGAAGACATGTTTCTCGTTTCTGGAAAATCCCTTGAATATCCAGGGTATCTGGAATCGCCAAAACTTTTTGGAATTTGTCAAAACACTGGTTGCACAGCATGTCTCACAAATTATTACGGTCAAAAATTTTAACTGAGGGTTGTTGCATACTGTTCTAGCTATACCTAAACGCATCACAGAAAGACTTTGATCGCTATTCGGACAGAGGTGTATTTATTCTTTTTTGCTGTCCTCCCTCACAGTTTGCTGCAGGGCCCTGTGCTTTACACCAACAGGTACTAACTCCACTCACATTTCCCCAAATGTCTGCAGAGGATTGAACACCTCAGATAGCAGTGCATAAATGCAACAGTAACTTCAGAAAAGGATGACTAAAACTACAGTTCTGACCGGATCAGGGGCTGTCGTGATTATTACATAATAATGCCTGATTGCGATTATTTGAGCCAGATCGCATTCTTCATGACAATGATCTATTTGAACAATATTTAGAATCCAAAGTCATGTGTTTTCATCTTAAGTAGGGAGTTTTATGGCAATGTTAGGAACATCTCAACAGATTCCGTGCGAATATTGTCTGTCTCCGTCAGTTTGGATGTTGCCCAGAGTTGCAGCAGAGCATTTGACAGCTTTACGGAAAGTTATGGTGCAGATCATTTACTTATTCATTTTCTTCTTATTTTCATTTCTTTTGGAATGCAGAGTTAGGTAATTTTGCAGCATTATTGTTTAAGAGACAAATTAGTTTCAGTTGCATATTTGTTTCATCAACTCTGACAAAAGAAACACTTGAGCGTAAGACATTTTTACTAATATTGTCAGATTATAAGTCAAATTTTTTATTTTCTATCCATATTTTTGAATTAGATAATGCACATTAAAATGCATGGATGGAAGTAGCTGTTGTCCCATTGCATAATAATTTTTAAAAAATAAAATAAATCGTCCTTTTAAATTTTTAACTGAGCCTTGAAACACTTTTTGCAACGTTAGGCAGTTGAGAGGCACATGCAGATAGCTAGATGCCCTCCTTCTTTTGCTCCTTCTCTTTCCTTTCTTCCTCACCTTTCTTCTTTTGTTGTCCTCTCAATTTATTCTTTCCTCTTCCTATTCTCTCCTCCATCTATTCTCTCCTATTCCCTTCTCTCACATTTCTTCCTAAAAACACAGAGCATAAAGTTTTAAAGATGGAACTAATCATTTTCTCCTAATTAAGTACATCACTTTATTCAGACCAGCTAAAGTTACCTGACATTATTGTCCCTGGTCCCCCTTTCTCTTTTGCTGCAACGGATTAAAATATTTAATCCAAACTCAATTTAGGAGTAATCACATCGAAAACAGATCCATTGACGTTGCACTTAACGTTGGCTGCACAGCTAGCATGGGCAAATAGTATGGTTAGCTAGCAAGACTGTCTTTGTTTCTCTTTGTAACTGGGGCTACAATTGTGGCAGCAATATCTAAACATCTAAACGAGGTGAGAATAATTAGTTTTAACTGAATAGTTAGCTAATTAAGTAAAGCAAACAAATGACTGGTACTTTTACCGTGCGTTCCTCTGGTGATCTCTCTATCCCCTTACTTCTATAGAGGTGTACACTCAGTTTTTTCGCACATCGGGAGAAGATGTGTTTCGAATGCGGTAAGGACGTCTGTGCTTCTCGTACAGCTCGTCTGCATAGAGTGTATTGGTGGTGCCGATTACTATGACAACGCAATCTGGGTTTTTCAAATTGCATGCAGAAAAAAGTACAATGAGCTAAATACCCTTAAGATGTTGTACCCTGACATGTCATTCGCCATTTGTCGAACAAAACATTTTTTTTTCTTGATGTGGCGGAAAATATTTTGCCATGGCGGGGTGCCATGGTAAAAAGAGTGCAACGGAATCACTGGCTTTCTCCTTATCCTTCTTTTCTTGTTTTGCATTTTGCTAGTGTCCTACTGGTAGCATGAGGTGGTACCTGCAGCCCATTCAGGTTGCACAGGTAGTCCAGCTCCTCCAGGATGGCACACCTGTAAGTGCTGTCGCAGGAATGTTTGCTGTGTCTCCCATTACAGTCTCAAGAGCATGGAGGAGATACCAGGAGACGGGCTGTTACACGAGGAGAGCTGAACAGGGCTGTTGAAGAGCATCTACCCAGCAGCAGGACTGGTATCTGCTCCTTTATACGAGGAGGAACAGGAGGAGCACTGCCAGAGCCCTACAAATAACCTCCAGTGGGCTACTGGTGTGCATGTTTCTGACCAAACTGTCAGAAACAGACTCCATAAGGGTGGAATGAGGGCCCGACGTCCTCTAGTTCTGTGCTTACAGACCAGCCCGACCTGTGCAGCCTGATTGGCATTCGCCAGAGAACACCAGAATTGGCAGGTCCGCCATTGGAGCCCCATTTTCTTCATAGATGAGAGCAGGTTCACACTGGACACATGACAAACCTGAAAGAGTCTGGAGACGCCGTGGTGAACGTTATGCTGCCTGCAACATCATCCAGCATGACCGGTTTGGTGGTGGGTCCGTAATGGTCTGCGGAGGCATATCCTTGGAGGGTCACACAGACCTACACGTGCTAGCCAACAGTACCCTGACTGCTGTTGGGTACCGGGATGAAATCCTCAGACCCGTCATTAGACACTGGTGCAATGCGCCCTGGGTTCCTCCTGCTGCAGGGCAGTGCCAGGCCTCATGTGGCCAGAGTGTGTAGGCTATTCCTGGATGACAAAGGCATTGATGCCATTTACTGGCACTCACGTTCCCCAGACCTGAATCCAACTGAGAACCTCTGGGACATTATGTATCGGTGCATTCGACGCCACCAAGTAGTGCCAAAGACTGTCCAGGAACTCACTGATGCCCTGATCCAGGTCAGGGAGGAGATCCCTCGGGACACCATCTGCCATCTCATCAGGAGCATGCCCAGACATTGTTGGGAATGCATAAAGGCACGTGGGGGCCATACACACAACTGAGTCACATTATGAGTTGCCCTGATGAAATTCACGGAAGTTGGAACAGCCTGTGATTTCACTTGTTTCTTTGATTTTTGGTGTAAGTTTGAATCCATCCCTCAATCGGTTGGTGGTTTTGGTTTTCACTGACCGTTGTTACGTCGTTTTGTTTTCAATGAATTACACAATGTACAGTAAAGATTTTGATCTTTAATATATTTTGACCCGTATGATTTAAGTTTTCCCTTAATTTTTTTGACCAGTGTATTATGTGCAGCAGTGTCACAATGCGCAGGCCATTTGTCATTGCTTTGCGGTTGCATTTTGTGAGCAGTCATTAACAACATGCATTTAATGCTAGTTCCAAAGCTGAACACACCTGCATGGCTATGGGCACATTTTGGTTTTAAGGTAAATGAGAGGTGAGTGCAATCATTTGGAGGAGGCGAGTTGTCGAATTTGCTCCTGAAGGGTGGAGGTCAAATGCGCAAACGCCACAAATCTGTAGGTCTCCAGATCCACCATTCGTATTTTTACAATATTATTAGGCTTACACTATAATAGTGGCATAAAATTAACAATATAGATAAATAGTTTATCGCAATTATTTGTGTGACAGTTAATCGTTAAGTAGAACGTGATAATCCTGACAGCCCTAACCGAATCCAGCTGTAACTAGATTCAAAACCACCTAAACGACTGAAAGATTTCTGAATAGTGATAAAGACCAGGGGCAGTGCCAAGCTAGAGTGGCTCCCTCAGCCCTTTCTGGCTCTCTGGGAATGTGGAGACGCATAATGATGTTCAGGCTGGCTAACGCCATGCTACCCAAGGGAACCCCTGATTCAATATGTAGTGCATGCGACATAGAGACCTTACTAGCGTCTGCTGATTTTTGGCCGATGAGGTGCCCTTATCAGTACCAGGCAAACCACATGGTGGACCTACAATATGAAACAAGACGACATGCATGTTAGTCCATTGCAAATATAAGTCTCTAACCCTCATCTCTTAACTTTATCTTTCCTCTATGGCTTTGTAGTTTCTAGATGGTTAGCTCCATGCGACAATGCTGTTATGCACTCCTAACTGTTAATGTCTACTTGGTGACCTATATTGCTGCTTCTGTCTCATATATTCCTTCTCCTCTTTCTTATCTCCCTTGTCTCTTGCCCCTTTTCACTCCCCGCTTTCTGCTCGTGTGTTGTGCGGCTGAAGGGCGGATACAGGGCACTTCAGGTAACGCCTACTCTCTTCCTTCTCCTTCTGTCCAATCTAACCTCTAGTTTAGCCTGACTCTACAGATGTATTCTCCAACGATTGAGCCTCCGCCTTAACCCAAGGGCTTAACCCAGCCACACAGCCACTTGGAGCCTCCTTACTAAAATGACAGTGAATGCTTGTGAGAAATAACTTAATTTAAATAACATTTTCATTTGTTTTTGACATGCGAATTCATTGTTTCACTGTTTAGAGGATTCCATACAGGTAACTGTTTCTGTAAACACTGACACTTTGTATGAGCAGTAGGCTCCTCGATCTGACCACGATTGCCAAGAACGCCAACATTACTGCACATTTACCAGTCCAATGACCATTTTATTTTGACATGTGAATTCATACTCTCTCAACCTTCCGCTACATCTGGTCGTTAATTACGTGATGGACACCGTTTGTTCTACTAAATATTTAGTTGTCAGGATAAATGCAGATAATCTATCCAGAGTTCAACATTAACGATGGCACTTCTTGTACATTACTGTACAAGAAGTGCCACTTCTTCTTGTACATTACTGGTATCATCTTTTTGACCAATAATGTTCTATAGCTCATCTGTTTTGACCAATCGTAGTTCATAGTGCGTTCTAGAGCAGGACCCAAGTATGGTATCTTACGAGGCAAAGCAAATGCGATCATTATTGTTTTTGTGGAAGGAACAGGTTCCATTGGTCGAAAACAATAATGGCAAGGGACACGTACTGCCATTCATGTTGTGCATTCCCAATGAAAGCTGATAAGACGGTCGTTTATTAAGGGAACAAACAACTTCTGAAAACCTGCTCTTAAATTCCTGCAGCATGTCGCGTGTATTGCGGCCAAGCGGGCTGTTGATAACCATGGTCTGAAATTAACACTCGCCAAGCGCCAAATGTGGGTAGATTTTGTTTGTCGAGAAAATCTGAGAAGGCTGTCCGCCACACTGGCGGGTAAATGTTTGTACCTAATGTTGATATAAAGAAGGTAGCCATCGTGTGAGCGACTGCCCAAGGTAAGAAGCTAGCTAGCTAACTGTCACAACTCCATAGCTAAAATGGATTAGCGTCATGCAGGTAACATTAGAAATTAAGCAGCAACAATAAGACCTCTGGTTTTCGTAGTGTGCCTTCAAAATTGAAGTATGCGATGTGTAGGGTATATTGTGTACATTTTCAAAGGAAAAACTACCTGGGGTAAAATATAAATTAAACAAATTACTATTTAAATAATACCGTATAGAAGTTAATGAATATTATAAGGTGGAGCACATTGACACATTAATGAGAAAGTTGATGTTGAGAAACTTTCTAATATAAATTTTTTTTTAACATTATTGTTGTTAATTTGCTTTTGCTCATTAGCTTTGGGGATGGTTTGTTATTAATCTGGGAAGCAATTCATGAACCGTTTTAGAGAATGGTTAATTGAGGGGGAGAACTTAGGTTACTAGGGAATGTTAAGTGTTGTCAAATAATGTTAAGTTGACAAGGAGATTCTGGTGTAAAGGGATGATGTTATTGCAATACATGTTTGTAGCATCACATAGATCTCTTTGTGAGGATTGGAGATAAAGGAGTTTCAAGAGGCTGGCTACAGTATGATGCTGTACGACGAGTTGTGTGTGTTTGTGGCCAGTATGCTAAAGATAAAAGCAGAACAACTAATTTGTTGGAAGTAAAGTTTTTATTTGACCTAATACCTTATCTCAATGAAATGTGCTGACATGAATGTATACCTGACACACAACGGCAATTTATTATTTTGGCCGGTGGTTTTTCATCTACCAGTCCCCTTGGCAGATGAGCCAAAAAGTTAATTTCCGACACTGTTGCCAACCCTGCGGCTGCTCCAATGAACGTCTGCCTGCTCTTAATGAATGAGGTGACGCATATCCATACTGAAAAACGAATTATGACCGCCTATCATGTGGTGAAGAGGGAGAAACCATTCACGGACTACGGCCACGACATAGTCTGTTGAATAGGGATAGAGAAACCATACAGACATGGCTTGTCAACAGTAAGTGTCATGTTAACTACGCCTGCCTAAATGCTTGCTAGCAGTGACACACAAGAAGCCAGTCAACCAACTAGTGCAAGTACTTTATTGCGCCATATTTATATTACCATAAATATATTAACTCTATTTTATTTTAATGCCTTTGTCACATCAAATAAGCATCATCGTCATGAAAAAATTATAATGATATTCATGGTAGCTAATATTTTGATAACAATTTATTAAAAAGTAATGATGTGCGTTGTATCATATGTAAACAGCAACTGCTTGTATCAGCTCTCATGTCTCATATCACATGCAAATCTGTGGTATAAATCAGTATGGTATTTACATGCTATATATCTGTAGAATACAATTATATTATGTTTTTTAAATTAATTTCGGGCCAGTAAAAATACAGTCCGGGCCAATAGCTTTCAGAGCAACTGGCCCAAAAGGGCCAGTGAGCAAATAGTTAGCGTTAGACCCTGTCTATCTAGTATTTTCCTTCCTCCAATGTTTCTGGTTAAATGACCGTAGCCATATCTAAAGTGTTTTGTAGGAAAGATTGCTTGATACATTTAAAGTTACGGTAGCTTCAAACCTAGTCCATCGTGTCCTTTATTGACATTCTCAGTCATCTGGGAAAGAGTTGCTCTTCACTGCATATTGCAGTAATGCACTAGAATCATGGTCATCGAATTTGCACTTTCGACCACAATTTCTACCACTATTTAGTGATGGCTTTCCCATCTAAATGCAGAGGTAACTTTTGTGACTGTTCCTATTGAAACACTAGCCAGTTCAGCAGTCTGTTCAGCAGGAACTGTGAACAGACCTTACAGATATGGCATCGAGTGAAACCTCAAGTCTCCTCTCCCACGTCCCTTGTACCTTTCTTATGACCACGGCAGTTTCCGCAATTATAAATATTATTCTGATGTCCGCCGACGAAAATGGGCCAGCTAGGCGAAGCAACCTATCTTCACGTACCTTGTTGATGTTAAAGTTCACACCTTGATGACATCACTGCCGAAGAACAGAAGCTGTGTATGGTGGCTATAGGAAATAGTTTGCTAGTGCCAGTTTGAATTCGGCCAATTCCGCTGGGTGTTTCGTCAGTGTACAGTATAAAAAAAATTTATGTTGCCGCAACATTACTGAATGTAGTTTGAAGTGTTTTGGAGTAGTTTTCCGCTTGCAATGCAGCTTTGTGATAGCGGTATGAACCATTTCCATTCATGAATTTGGATGATGTTAATAATGCTAATTACGGACTGGGACAGAGCTGAATGACGGATTGTTTGAAAAATTATACCTTCAGGAATATCTTTTGGTAAGGGTACGTATAGAAAAATATGAATTTTGGACGAAATATCCCTTTAACATGGGATTTATGTTACCTGAGCATGCAAGGTGCCTTATTTCAACAACCATCAGGTTTGTCACAGCAGTGACATAAGCATCAGACGAGCAAAATAACTATGAGGAAATGTATTTGTTGGTTCAATGCAGAAAATATTGCTGCTTATAAAGACAAAAAATATCAGTGAAAGGTCTAATATTGGCCGATTTGTATCAATCAGCTTTGCTCTAGTTGAATTTGTCTGTACTGTCTTTTTTTAATCTAAGAAGCAAAACTGATCCCAAATTGTCACTGAGGTGTTCTTTGAAACCCTGCCAAGGGTGAATATAGTCGCTTGTTTTGTCATTGAAGATTCTTATACACTGAATCACATGTAACTAGTAAGTAAATTCACACACTCAGAACTTTCCTTGGTGTAAATCTGATACTTGCTGTTCCCTAAAGACACATTCCGGAGAACTGTGTCATCTGTTAAATAACCACTTACCACACCGGGCGGGAAAATCGGCAAGTGCAAAATTCCCGGTAGCCATCTTGTTTGCGAACAGTGTGTTCAGCTTTGTGGGGTCTCAGCCTACCTCAGCAATCTGTTTCAGCATATGCTGCCTCAACCAATTGCAATGTCAGTTATGCACTCACATACACATTCCTCATGTAAACATACTGACAGGTTTTTTTTTTCTCTCACCATCCTTCTCCAGCCTTACTATGCCAACAGGCCCGCCATGAACACCAGTGCCCCCAGGGTCCAGACCAGCAGCGGTCCTCGTCCGGTGGGTCCCACCCATGTCTACCAGACGGGCTCCCAGATGATGATGATCCCTGGACAGCAGCTGTCCTTTACTAGCTCCCCTCAGAGCTACTTCATCCCCCCTGGACAGGTACCACAACACTACCTATATGTCGTTAAATATTAATGGTCAGCTTCACTTATTTACAGGTCTGGAATTTTCCGGACAATTCATTGAATTTACAGGGTTTTCTAAATAAAAATATAAAAAAGATTTTCTGTCAATTTTCTGAAAACCTTTCT
This sequence comes from Esox masquinongy, assembly GCA_016801175.1. NCBI lineage: Eukaryota > Metazoa > Chordata > Actinopteri > Esociformes > Esocidae > Esox > Esox masquinongy. Next base: position 60,265 of record JACXGI010002655.1, read on the forward strand.
CACTGGAGTGTATTCAATTTGTAGTCACTTTTTATTCATTGTGGTATATACCATGTACATTTTGTGTGATAAATTTCAGTTGCGGGTTTTAAAGTTGACATTTTCTCCATAGACTGCTCCATAGACTGCTCACGATTTTACATGGCAATGTTAGATGCTCTTGGTTTTGCATAAAAAATGTGTGGTTTAAAAAATGTAGTTTTTACCGATCTAAACAGGCCAGGCAACTGAATGCAACTTTTTATACAATGTTTTGTTTGCTGGCCTCAGCTGTTAATTTAGCCATAATTTTAGCTAGCCAGCCATTTTATACAAATTAACGGAACAATCTTACACTGACAACATTTTGAGTTCTGTAGACAGCTTTCTGCATTTTATAATGTATACATATGATAAGCTTCTAACTTTCTGCTGTCCGCTGTTGCAAGAAAGTTAAACTTTCCTGGGATTTAGCTACATGAGTCGGTCTGTCAAGTCCAGCCAAATAGTCACACCCAGGGTTCAACATTAACGCTGGTCTGGGACCAGTAAGACCTAACGTCTGGCCAGTGCTCAATTTCCCCATTTAAATTCATAGTAACGTATTAAAACCTTTGCTTGTCATCTTTGTCACTATTCCTGCTTCGATTTTCGCTTGTCCTCGCATTAAAATGCTTCTGTAGCACTTCTTCTCGTACATTACCGGTATCGTCTTTTTGACCAGTAATATTCTATGGCTCGTCTGTTTTGACCAATCATATTTCATAGTGCATTCTAGAGCAGGACCCAAATATGGTATCTTACGAGGCAAAGCAAATGCGATCATTATTGTTTTTGTGGAAGGAACAGGTTCCATTGGTCGAAAACAATAATGGCAAGGGACACGTACTGCCATTCATGTTGTGCGTTCCGGACGAAAGCCGTTAAGGCAGGGTCATTTATTAAGGGAACGAACAACTACCAAAAACCTGCTCTTAAATCCCTGCTGCATTTCATGTGAATTGCGACCAAACGGGCTGTTGATAACCTGGGTCCGAGATTAACACCCGCCAAGCGCCAAATGTGGGTAGATTTGGTGAGTAAATCTCAGAAGGCTATCTGCCACAGCGCCAAATTGGGTAAATGTTTGTACCCAATGTTTCCCTCATATTGTAATCAGAGCAGCGGAGAGCGGTGCTGTTAAGTTGAGATGCGCCGCCACAGAGAAACAGAATATTTTTATGACATAAGATTTCTTTTTTTACCAAGCTTAGCTCATTTTACTTTACTTTTACCTAGCGCATTTTCCATCGCTTGTAGTTTACTATCGCATAGTAAACTACAAGCGAGTAGTAGTTTACTACTACTCGCTTGTGCCCCGATGCTCTGGTAGCGTCTACCAGACGGCATCAGAGCAGGGCAACAACATTCGGGCTAACGAGTGAGGTCAGAGAAAAGTAACTGGCTGTGTCTGTGCATGTGCATGTTTGTGTTGAACTGTCAGTAAGTGGCTGTCACATTGATATAAAGAAGGTAGCCATTGTCTGAGCGACAACCCCAAGGTAAGAAGCTAGCTTGCTAACTGTCACAACTCGATAGCTACAATGTATTAGCCTCATGCAGGTAACATTAGAGTTTTTGGCAGCAACAATAAGACCTCCAGTTTTTCTATTTTGTCTTCAAAATAAGTCTGCGGTGAACCCATGGACTGTTAAAAAAACCGCGCGTCACTCGGCCTAACTCCCGGAATACCAAAAACGGGCAAAGTGGTGGGGCGTGGGTGGAACTGAGGTACCTGGTTGCTGAAACAACGCCCACCTAGTGCGACATTACCAAATTAGCAAAGGCTAAAAAGTTAGGCTAAATGCTACCAGGATGCTGTTCTGCGTTGCTAGCAGTTGCTAGCCGGCGGTTGGTGGCCAGTCACCGTAACGTTACCAGCTTACGCTTGAGGTAAGTTAACCTCAAACTATACAACAAAACTTAAATGCTTGAAATGATTCAGCATTGTTTTCATATACAAATGTGGTAATTTTGGTAATTAATTTTTTCCGGAGCTGTAGAGTTTAAGAGACCACTGCACCTTTTTCTTTCCTTTCTAATAAAGTCGAAAAGGAAGGTTTTGAGTGAGGAACTGAAGGGTTAAAATTAAGAGACCACTGCTAATTGAACGCTTCTGTTCCACACTCAACTTTCCTTTTCAACTTTTTTGGAAAGGAAAGACATGGTGCAGTGGTCTCTTAATTTTTTTCGGAGCTGTAGATTTTGTCGAGACGATAGACTAAAAAATAGGTTGGGACTTTAGGTTGGGATTAGATATTAGATTTTCACATAACTTTAGTTATGGGCATAGACTGTATGGTTATGAGTGTTTTATTTGGATGTCACTTGATTATAACGTTACTTGTCATAACATTAAGAAGCCAGAGTTAGATTCCGATGGTTGGATTACATGTGATGGTAGATATTTAACCTCTATCTTGAATGTAAATGTTGAAAAAGGCAGTTTTATATTTGTTCCGAGCGTCTATGGTTATCTATGATGCTTCCACCATATCTGCTACACTGTCACTCAATAGGGCATGCCCCCTATTTATAAGACTTATAATTTGAATGGATGAGTTATGAAAAAAATACACCCCGTCCACAGTTGTCAAAAAGGGGGAAATGAGCAGTATACACCAAAACCATTTTTTTAACCAGGCTGTAAACATGTTTGTTTCTGCTAAGTTGGGCATTTTGCCATATAGATCTATGGAGATTGCTCCCTTTTGCAGCCTGCCTCAAGTGGCCATTCGATGAATTACAGTTTTTGGCACTTCTGGGTAGGCTTGATTTTTCAGCCTTGGTGTCTGCCCCTTGGTTGAAATGTTCTATAGTACATTCAGCAACAACAATTAGACTTCCGATTTTTGTATTTTGCCTTCAAAATTAAAGTATGCCATGTGTGGTGTATATTGTGTAAATTTTCAAAGGGACAACTACCTGGTGTAAAATATAAATTAAACAAATTACTATTTAAATAATACTATATAAGGTAAATAATATTATATGGTGGAACACATTGAGGAATAGTTAGAGCTTAAGTGATTTAATGTAGAGAATGTTTTGCAAGACATAAAAAACATGTTTGTAGCATCACATGAAAAAAGATTGGTTTGTAAGAATTGGAGGTTTGGAAATAAAGGAGTTTCAAGAGGCTGGCTGCCGTATGATGCTGAGGCTGTGGTGACGAGTTATTCTGTGTGTGGCCAGTATGCTAAAGATAACAGAAACAACTAATTTGTCATGGGAAATAAAATGTTTGTATTCAACATACCTTATTATCTCAATGAAATGTCCTGAAATGAATGTATATGGGACACAAAAAGGCAATTTATTATTTTGGCCTGTAAAAAACATGCTTGGCCAGAGGATTTTTTGATCTACCAGTCCCCTTGGCAGGTGAGGCAAAAAGTTAGTTTCCGACACTGTTGCCAACCCTGCGGCTGCTCCAATGAACGTCTGCCTGCTCCGAATGAATGAGGTGACGCGTAACCAAATTGAAATACTAATTATGACCGCCTATCATGTTGTGAAGAGGGAGAAACCATTCACGGACTACCGCCATTACATAGTCTGTTGAATACGGATAGAGAAACCATACAGACATGGCTTGTTGACAGTAAGTGTCATGTTAACTACGCCTGCCTGAGCGCTTGCTAGCAGTGACGTACAAGACAGTCAACCAGATAGTGCAGGTATTATATTGCGCCGTTATTATGTTACCGTAAATATATTAACTCAGCTATTTTATTTTCATGCTTATGTCACCAAGTAAGCAAGCATATTCATGGAAAGATGATATTGATATTTATAGTTCTAATATTTTGATAATCATTTATTAAACTAATGATGTGTGTTGCGTCATATTTATGTAAACCGCAATTGCTTGGATCAGTTCATGTCTCATATCACATGCAAGTCTGTGGTATAAATCAAGATTCTGATTATATGATATTTACATACTGTATATCTGTAAAATGCAATTATGTTTTTTTTAAATTCAGTTCGGGACAGAAAAAAGTTAGCGTTGTACCCTGATCACACCAGTATCATGATTGCAATCGCAGTGATCTCCTCACCAACATTCAAACAGTCTGATTTCCCACCAACTCAGATTGGAACTTAAATGGAAGCATTAGCAGATGATGCTGCTGTAATGCTTACCACTTCCCCTTACCTGTTGGTCCTTAGGCATGAATAGTACTAGTGGTTTCAAAAAGGTTGTATAATCTGCAATTACGCATCAATTTATCACATTTAAACTACATGCCCTCAGATCAATTTGCCTTCAACAAAGTGGTCGATGTGATTTATTCTAAACTTTTGCTGTTTGACCAAGACACATCCGATTTACTGTTGAAGGCTCGCACCTCTCTCCCATCTTGATTTGCAGCCACCCTCATACCTGCGTGATTCATTTCGCATTTAGTTATTTAGTAAACAAGTGTTACCAGGATCTGTGGAATTGCAGTCTGGAAACTAGATTATAATCCCAGCAATGATTTCAAAGTTATGTCTTTTGCTCCTTACCAGAAAAGGTGAATGCCATCATGAAATGGATAGAAAGTATATTTTGAAAGTGGCTTATTTTAAACATTGCCTGTTTTAAACTCTCTGAAAGTATTGTTTGGCTAAATGTTACACACATGCATTAGATTTGGGTGGAATGAATCCAACCCCATCTCTGTCTCTTTTTCTGTCTTTATTTAGTACCGGCCTCCTTATATGCCAGCCAGTCCACAGTACCCTGTGAGCACAGGGACGGCAGGATTCTACCCAGGAACCAACCCGGCTGAATACCCAGCTTATGGTAAGTGTTCTGCTCTGGGCCAGGCCCCACCTCCCTAGCACTACAACCACAGTGTTGATTAGAACCGGTTTGAACCGCAATCCCAACCATGGCTAGCCCCAGTCTTAGCCCAGGACCATAACTGAAAACGGTTATGGGTTCACCACTGTGGTGGTGTGTTGGTTTTGTGTGTGGGTGGTTGGGTGTGTGTGACTTGCTCTGTTTCTCAACATATGAAAGAACAGTAAGAGCGCCTGTGTGTGTGTGATCTGGCTTTGGTTCTGCTTTGGTTCTATGTTCTACCTGTGGTCTTTCCTGCTGCTTCTTACTGCCTTAACACCCTGCTCTCTTCCGGGTCCCCTTCTCTATTCACTCACTCTGCGTCTCTCTCTTCCTGTCCTCCCTCTTTCTATCCCTTTTCCTCTCCCTTTTCTCTTCCCTCGTTCCCTTTTCTCTTCCCTCGTTCTCTATTCTTCCTGTCCTCCCCCTCTTCTGTCGCGTTGTTCAGAGCCCTCTCTGGCTGCGAGGGAGAGGCGGGGGGGTGGGGGGAGAGGGGGCGGGCGAGAGAATGGGCGTCTCTCTCTCCACGGCGCTCCTCTCACCTCCCAGCGCTACCCCGGTGAGTAAGTGTGTGTGAGTGCTTGTGTGTTGTCGCAGTTCTTTTTTCTTTTTGTTCCGCGTAATGTCTCTTTCATTTGTAGTATTGTTCATAGGTATTTAGGTTCATAGCGTCCCTCCCACTTCTCATGTGAACAGTGTTTTTATTTGAATGCGTATGCTTCTGGTTATTTTCAAATTTACAGATTTTAGTGTGTGGGTGTATCAGTGCCTGTTTCGTCTGTGGATGGTGTTTCTTCTTAATGTCGTGTGTGGCTTTCCACGCTGTGCGCTTGACTTCTCTCTCCACTCCCCCCATACAGCAGGTGCCTACTACCCTGCCCAGCCCCAGTACAGCCACACCCCCCCAGTTCAGACGGCACCGGTCATGATAAGCCCGGCCCAGCCCCAGCAGCAGGCACTGGCACCTCAGCTGCCACAGGCTCAACCTCCGGCCCCCAAGAGGGAACGTGTCGCGGTACGGTAGTGTTTTCACTACGACACTTTGCCTCAGTGTATGGTCTGAAGACACATGATTCAGCGTTTTTCCCTATGATGCAATGCCCCATGCTGACGTGGGACGGTGTGGGAGGCTTTGGGGGGACATTTAACAAAGCAGCTATATTCCAAAGTATTATTTTTGCCAGAGATTGTTTGTTTTGCTTCTCACAAATCCTTTGCTTTGGAAACAGTATAAAACCAAGGTTTTTATTTGGAATGGAAGAACCCTGGGTAGGTCAAAGGGCAGGAGATATGCACGGGTGGATGGTCACCCTTACCACTGCTATGGGGTTTCTAATGGTTAAATATAGGATTAGTAGAAGGGGAACGGTATTCTGGAGTTGCACAGTGAAAGAAGGTTGACCTATTTCTTTTTAAATGTTTTTATGTACCTTGACTGCCTGGTAAGACACGTTCAATGTGTAAATGTCTTGCATTACATTACCAACTATGCAACTTTGTCCCGCTCATTCTACTGCCCTCGTTTTTGCCCCTCCTCAGATCAGAATACGAGATCCTAACCAAGGGGGCCGTGATATCACTGAGGAGATCATGTCTGGGGGAAGGTCCACCTCTACTCCGACCCCTCCCTCCCAGGTACGTGTGGCTGTCCTCTGGGGTTCGTTCTGTTACAAAGAACGTTACAGAATGCACCTACATGTTGTTAGGTTGTTGTCCAGTGATTAGAACTCATTTTCACATCCTGAACCTTTCTGATTGCTATTTATCATAAGAGGACATCAATTTATAAAAACGTTCAAATATGAAACCGATGTGATTGCCTAGAGTAAATACTTGTACCTGCTCTATTCCATTTCTTTAACCTTTGAAATTTTTGTTACCTTAATACTTGACTAAATAATTATTTTTAAAGCTTGAGATTATTTGAATAGTGCTATATAATTTGAATAAACAACAATAACAATTGTTTTCTCCATATTGGAATTATTCCAGTTAATGATCTCAGAGTTTGGAATCCTGTGGCTAAGATGATACCACAATGATGTCATACTGGGACCTGGGACCAGAAAGTCTGGAATGTTCTAAAACGTTTTCATTGCTGCTTGTCTCATGTTTGTTGTGTTGTTTGTCTTCAACTCTGACCGTGATCAACTAAAAAATTGGTTTGCTTTAGGGGGGGTGGAGTTATTCACATATTTGTTTGCAAAGCAAATTTTAAGTTGGCAGTTTTCTTTGCTCAGTCCTCCATGACAGAGGGAGACGGTCCTGCCCAAACCAACGGAGAAGTTACAAAGCCCGTCACCATGCTGATGAGAACAGGTGAGTGGACTTGCGGTACTGAAATGTCTTTTCAGCCATGCGGGAAATACAATATAAGACAGTAGAATGAACAAGTCATTGGCTCTTCAGTTGTCATTTTTTCTAAACTTCCTTCTTTGTCACAGAGGAAAGCGCAGAGCACACGGTTTCCACTGTGACGGGGACAACCCCTCCTGCGCCGGCCACCTCGGAGCCTGCCGCCGTCCCAGCAGAGGTCACGCGGGAAATGGAAGGCCATGCCGCCCCACCTAATGAGCAGGTTGTCAGCCAATCGACTGCCACGCCGGTGGGGGCTGAGGTGCCAGTCCTATCAGGGGAGGACCAGGCCCCTTCTTCCTCACCCTCCCCACCGGCAGCTCCTACCTCTCATCCCCCCTCCGAGGTACAGACTCTTCCACTGGTTGCCGGTATTGCTTCGGTAAGCGAAGAGGTGGATGTGGGCGTGGCCACCGCTGTGGCTTCCGAAGCTCCTCCCAACCAGGAAAAACCTCTTGCTACCCCAGCAGCAGTTGCGAAGACTCCAGCACCGGCAGCGCAGAAAGAGATAGAGGCAGACAAGAAAAAAGTAGCGCTGGAGATCAGCAAGGTGCTGGAGGAGGCCGAGAAGCTTTCTACCCCTGTTGTGCAGAAAGTGAAGGAGTCGGACCAGAAAAAGGTGGTGGAGGAGAAGATGGAGAAATCTGAGAAGGAGCCTGTGGTTACTACCCCAGCCGAAATAGCGGTGCCTGTGGTGGCAGCGGTTCTTACCGAGGACCCTAAACCCACTCCACGTCCTGTGACCCTGGTCGCCAAGGCAACAGTTGTTGACTCCCCCCTGGCCATGAAGCATGTGGTGGATGTGGAAGCTCCCACTAACATGGAGAGTGTGACGGACCCGCTATTGTCTAAGAAGGAAACCACGCCTCCTCCTACCGTGACAGAGCCTGCCCCTGTCGCTGCTACCTCTGTCCCGGTGGCAGAGCCCACCGTGCCCCCCAAAACCGAGGAGAAGCTGTCCAATGGCCTCCCCCAGGAGGACCCCGACGAAGTAGATGCCCCTGCGCCAGAATGCCTGGCAACACCCGTCACAGAGCCTGTTGCTCCCCGACCTCAGGTAACCGCTGCGACTGCCGCTGGGGTAGAGGGGATGGAGGAGGAGAAAGAGATTGATGTTTCTTCAGCTCCCTCAGCCATCAGCCTTTCAGAGGACACTTCCATACAAGGTATGGTTTAGAAGGATTTCTGTAGTTTTTTTAGTCAGTTTAAATTGTTACTGAAATGTCAGGGGGCCCTGCGATGGTCCTGCCAGGGTGTGGCTTCAGGTGTTGACATAACATCCTGTCTTTTTGTAGCTGCTGTGTCTGTGCCAAAGAAGAAGAGGAACATGAAGGAGCTGAACAAGAAGGAGGCCATCGGAGACATGCTAGATGCCTTCAAAGAGGTGGGTGTCAGTCAGATAACTAAGTGGCTTGATAAATTCACAAACCATACAAAAATATTTGAGTCAACCGATATAACTCTGGAAAGCGAGGGTTAACTCGCCGCACTGCGTGGTATCTGCATCCAACTGCTTCTCCAGTTCGGTTGTTCATTAGTCAGTGCAAGAGCGACTCGGCATATGGCATCGTTGGTCTCCAAGCTTTTTTTTTGTGTCTGTAGACCTGGTATATCTGCTGAGACAAAGCATTTTCTTCCCACACAAGTGGTCATTGTTTATTTAAAAAAAAAAACAATGCTATCACAAATCTAACGTATATAAACGCTGGGGTCAGCACTTTACGGGTCTCGCGTCATTTCTGCCCTTTCGCCACTCCAAATCCACCAATCCCTACTACCTGGTCCCTTCTCCATACAGGAGAAAGAGGCATTGCCTCCGGCCCCTGAGCACTTGTCCACTCCGGCAGAGCCCAGTCCTGTTGCCCTTCCTCCTGCCGACGCTCCAGACGAGACGTGGGAGGAGAAGGAGGACAAACAAAACGCAGACGTGCCCCCGCCCAAACCGGGTGACCTCAAATACCAATACAAAGGAGGTACGTTGGCCCCTTGAAATTCAGTCGCTCTGTGATGATCGATTCTTTGGGTTAAGTGTTCAGTGTTCTGATTATACATCCTCTCCCCTCCATCGTGTGAAAATATCTGGTGAACAATTTTCATTGTGGAAGATCCCCCATATCAGTATGAAATGCATATATCTTTGACCCCCCCCCCCAGAGCAATGGAAGCCCATCGATCCTGAAGAGAAGAAACGATACGACAGGGAATTCCTGCTGGGTTTCCAGTTTATCAGTGCCAGCCTGAACAAACCTGAGGGTCTACCTCTCATTAGTGACGTGGTGCTGGATAAGGTAAAATTGTCCCCTGAAAATCTATGAAATCATCCGGTGTGGTGATTTTTAAAGGTGTCTGTACAGATGCGTTGTTCGCTACTAATTACAGGGATATTAAGTTGATTCTGGTGTTGTGATGGCGCTGTTTATTTGAAGTGTTTTCTTTTATTGTCCTGCTTTCACTTCCTAGTTGAATTTCAAAGCCATTCTAGTATGTCTGATGTATTTATTACTGATTCCATTTCTTGGTGTGTAGGCCAACAAGACCCCCATGCGTCCAGCAGAGCCTGGCCGCAACATGATGAACGCTGGGCCAGACTTCACCCCTGCTTTCATGGGTAACCTGGACCGACAGTCCGGTGGGGGAGGCGGAGGAGGGCCACGGGGCCCTGGAAGGGACCACATGGGGGTGAGTCTTTCAGTTTGGATCGGCTCTCTTGGTTGGTGCATAGATGTCAGTTTACCTGGAGCTATTGTCTCGCTTAATTCACTAGGGAGGATGAGGATCCTTTTATTTAAGTATCAAATCAGTTCTGGGTTACAGTTCTGTATCTTACAGCTATCATTTTCTATGAAAATGCTCAAAAGCAATTTAAGCGATGTCAGAGTTTTAACCTTATTTGTAAAAATAAAGTCAGAAAGACATGGAAATCATGTCTTTGACTGCACTGGGTCTTTTAATTACGTGGGTGTTTGTGGGCTGTTAGTGCATGCCACTCTGTCCAGGAAAGCATTAGTCACAGTTTTTAGCACGTCATAGTGCATCACTCAACTGTCTCAATCCCTATCCCTAACAAATTCATGCTTTGTAAGACAGATATGGTAGAAAATTTTCACTAGCCCAATGACTCCACTAATGAAATGCACTTAGCTAACCTCCCCCAATTATCAGCCACCCCCATTATGAATGAATTTTTAACACAAAAAAATTAAAATATAATATAATGTAGTGGAACACAACAGTACATAGTCCAATACCTGGGGGTGGTGCGGTCATTCTTTAGCTATGTCGTTAACCAACTAGCTGAAAATGACAATTTCTACTGAAATTTCAAAAATGGTATTCAGTGACATACTAGGCAACATTTTTATGTCAATCAATCAAAATCATATATAAAGCCCTTTTTACATCAGCAGTTGTCACAATGCTTTTACAAAAACCCCAGCCTGAAACTCCAAGGAGCAAACAATGAAAGTGTTGAAGCACAGTGGTGTGTGTGTGGGGGGGGGTTATTGCCAAGCATGAACCAAAGGGACAGCAACCAACTGCAACCACCCTGAATGAGGGCAGAGTACTGCCAGCAGAGTTCACTCCATGTCACTAATAATCACTAATATTCACTAATAATCACAATATGGCTTGATCAAATGATAATTTGTAAATGAAAATATATTTCAAAACTGCCATTGGGTATGCCGA